>CAUYTI010156272.1:0-10300 GCA_963575145.1 Galago senegalensis
TGGCATTGTAGGAAGGAAAATATATAGAATAACAGAGATCGCAGACAAAATTACTTAAGGGATAAATTGTTTTGGGGGCTGGCCCCTTTTACTGGTGGTGTTTGGTTAAAACCCAGCCCTGGAAAAAAAAAAAAAAAAAAAAGAAAAAATAGTTGTGAGAGGAAGGAAAAAGAGATAAAGACAGCGTTATATGGAGTTGAGGAAATGCTGACCAACCAAGTTTCTTGAAGGAAGAGCTTTCCCAGCTATACAGAAACATCTAATAATTGACAGAGCTTATGCAAATTAACATGTTACATATAAGGTACTTAACTTACTATATTTCACTACATTTATATTGCTAAAATGAAAAACAATGGTATTTTTTTATGATTGAAAATACAGATTTCAGATCCTAGTTATTATTTAATTATTATTTTGGCATTGTAGGAAGGAAAATATATAGAA
Source organism: Galago senegalensis (assembly GCA_963575145.1). NCBI lineage: Eukaryota > Metazoa > Chordata > Mammalia > Primates > Galagidae > Galago > Galago senegalensis. Next base: position 448 of record CAUYTI010156272.1, read on the forward strand.
TAACAGAGATCGCAGACAAAATTACTTAAGGGATAAATTGTGTCAGTGATGAGATATTTAATAGAATCAGTTTAAGACATAAATACCATAACTGTAATAAATTATTTCTATGATATGGATTCAGATAAGAGCCACTGTTGAGTTTGATTCATATGCCAGCTTTGTTGCCAAGTGAATTAATGCTTTCCTCGTCTCCTTTTACTAATGACTCATCTTTAGAGACTTCATAAATATACGTGTCATTTATGGTATACATCTCTCATATGATCGTAACGTGATCATTCTAAATGTGTGTATATAAACATGTATTCTAATTAGTGCTATTAAATATAATCAAGATAAAATCTTAAGCCGCACGTGTGTATCCATCCACCTCTGCGTTAATGTGGCTCCTCAGTCTAAGCGTTTACGTGTACTCGGGTACCTTGAGAGCACAGTCAGACAGTTTCAACTGACATACACAGTTACTACTTCAGCTCCTGGAAATATAGAAGAATTCTCTCTGTGCCCACAGTTGTTCCACAGCCAGATTGGGCATCATGTCAAATGTTGGGCTTCTTATTCCAAATTGAGGGCCAATTTTCTATCTTTTCTAAAATAGAATATATACTGAAATCCATCTCAAGCCTAATTGCATCAAGGACTATTTTCTCTTTGCATGGCACTTAATTTTATTATGTATAAAAACGTCCCAGAGGAGATAAAAGATAGGAAATGATGCCCCAAGAAAATTTGATTTAGAAATATATAATGACTGTGGAAAAGTTTCGGAAGTGATTTGGAGCTGAGAAGTGGAAGACAGCTTCAATTATTCTAGAAAATAAAAAGAAAAATGTTGGTATAGTTAATGGAGAACAGAAGGGTGTTAGACGTGCATAGATAAAACCCACTCATTTCGTCAGAGAATCAGAGAGTGAGAAACGAGGAAAACAGGAACAAATTAATTGATATATATTAGCCTAATTTAATTGAAATATGTAAGCCTGGCTGGGTGGAAAGAGCTGGAATGTGAGAATCATCTGTCTGGATTTTCACCTTAGTCGTATGATTCTATTTATGAATTTGAAAATGTATTTTGGTGGTGGTGGGAGTGGTACTCAACGAGTACTAGTACTTTCTAGGACAAGAATACAAGTTTTGTATGACTTCAGAAGCCGCTGCAGCTTTAAATTTTAAAGATAGTTAATGGTCACTTGCAATATATATAGAGAAAAAAATTATGATGGATTTTATGGGTATTTAGGACTACTGAGAGAACGAAAATCTAACAATGAACATATAAAGACGTTTCAGTAGGATTTAATTAATAATAACGAGATGCCTGTACAGATAGATCAAGTACATAAATGAAATTGTACCTCTGGTGAATTTAGACTAAAACTCATTCTAGGTAAAATTTATATATTACTTCTCTAATCTGAATCCTAAATTATCTATATTGGAAATTCGCTGTTTGTTAATTACTACATTAGTCCTCCTGAAACTGGGCATTCATAGAAAGGGTAGACAAAGTGTAAAGCATTACCTGAGGGTTTGGATTTTAAAAGACTAACAGTTTTATATTGAACCTGCATCAATAAATTATGGAGTAGGACTCAAAAACCCAATGTACTTTTTAAGATAAATCCTGTGTATTATCTTATACTCTCAAGCTCCCTTAAGTTCAGGTTTGAGGAGCAGAATGTTGATTTATATGTTTGAGATTTGACTGTTTAGGAAAAAGGAGTTTCGTGACATAAGCGTATTATTTTCTTTAGAGCTCCCCATTCTCATCACGTCCAATACTCAACACACATTTATAGAGTGTGCTACGCTTACAGCACCCTGCTACTCTTTCCTTAATGAGCTGGCAGAACACATTTTCAAACTTCCTTGCAATCAATCAGGGTCATGTAGCCAGTTCTGATCAATCAAATATGAAAGTGAATCATGCCACTTCTATGCTGAAGGCATAAAAATACCCTTTACAATTGTCCAGGATTCCTGTTATTTACTTTGGGAATGGAGAAGTTCATGGGCTTCAGCTGCTGGAGCTCAGAGCTGCTGTCTAGAGCAGGGTACCAGTTGGACAGTTGTAAGAATCTGTTGCCTTAAAGGTAAATAAATATTTATTATATTAAAGCACTAAGGTTTGGCATCATAATTCAGGTAAGGCATTATACTCTAACAAATGTGGGGCACTTCTATGTGCTGGCTTGGCCCCACGTCCTTGGAAATCTGGAATTTCCTGCACAGGGGATAACATTTGTAGTAAAAATAATGGAAATCTGTAAGTGAGGCAGGGGAAGGAGAAAGAGTATATGCCTCATGCATGTTTATAATTTATAACTATCACCATAGTTATAAGTAGAATAATGCCTTCTCCCCCAAAGATGTCACTTCTTAGTCACTGAAAACTATGAGTAACTTACTCTACATGAGCAGAGGGACACTGCTTGTGTGACTCAGTTAAAGACCTTGGTATTCGGAGATTGTCATGGATTATCCAGGTAAATTAAATATAATCACCAACATCCTTACAGGAGGGAGGCGGGGGGTCAGTGTCAGGTCAGGGGAAGTAACAAAGGAGGCAAAGGTCAGAGTAATGTGGGGATCAACGCAAAGGAGATTGGGGGACTCTAGAATCAGGAAAAGGCAAGAACGCTCATTCCCCCGCCCCCACCCCAAGCATTCAGAGAAGTGTACTGTTACCCACTCTGTTCATACTTCTGACTTCCAGAACCATCAGATAATAATTTGTGTCATTTGAAGCCAACATATTTGTGGCAATTTGTAGCAGTAACAGGAAAGCAATGCAAATGTGTATCTAAAAGGAAAGGCTACAAAACCAGACAGCATTACCTTCCAGACAGACTCTGACCTGCTGAGGCAAGCTTGCTGTCACTAACTGACATCGTCATGAATGTGCAGGAAGGCTGAGGGGTGTGGAAAGAAATGCCAGCAGTTGTTTGCTGTTCAGCCCTTGACCCTTTTCATACTCAGAAAGGTTTTTTGTAACAAGACCATCAAGCTGGGTCCCCTTCGTCCTCTTGGTACCGGCTACCACTTATTTACACCCTGAAATTTTCTCTCCTCCAGGACCAATCTGAATCTGTGCAAGACGGTGTTTCCTCAAAGCTACAATTTCATTGCAACTTCTGGGGAAAAAATATAATGAGACAGGAGATAACAAAAAGGTTGCAAATTATTCAAATTGCTGATAACCTGGATTCCTGGCCAATTATTAAGGACTCTCATTGACATGGTAGGTGAAAGACAAATGAAGCTTTTATCCTTGTTTTTGAGCCCTTTTGTTCAAAATATACTGTTATCTTATGAAGTTAAACTGGGTCTTATCTTAGTTCAGACTACTGTAACAAAGCCCCAGAGATTGAGCAGCTTAAACAAATAACAGCAAGAAAAAATATTTCTCACAACTCTGAATGTTGGAAATCTGAGACCGGGTTCCCAGCCTTGCTGGTGTCAGCTGAGGGCCTGCTGGTGGGTTGCAGACTGCTAACCTGTGTTTGTATCTCACTTACACCAAAGAGAGTAAGTTAGCTGTCTGCCACCCTCTCAAAAGGGAACTCACCCCATTCACGAGTGCTCTACCGTCCTCACCCAGTTATCTCCCTAAGGCAAAACTTCCAAATGCCACTGGATTTGAGATCACATTTCAATATAAGGATTTTGGAGGGACAGAAATAATTAGCCATAACAGATCTAAAGATGTTACAAGAAGGAAAGTCACCTGTTTATGGTGATGAGCCCTTCCAGTCTGGGCGAGACTCAGCCTCCTGGCTCAGTGTTTGGGAACACAGTGATGGTCTCTTTGTATTTCCTCAGACAATGTCAGTCCATCTTATCAAGTTTATCTCAAAGACACATTTTCCACTTTAATTCAGTTAAACATGGATTCACCACACCCACAGCCCTCATCCTGCTCTTTTGAGAGAAATTCCTCCGTCTCCACCTTGGGGGAAAAAAAAATGTATATTTTGATATGTGGTTGGGCCACAAAATGATCCTTCAGAGGCCTGACATTTAGGTCTTTTCTTTATCTCTGCATATATTTTTGAAAATACTATTTGGGATTATGAGTACATATGTACCAAGAGCGACAGCAATCATAGTTTGCTATGAAAACATTTACAGCTTGTTTTGAAGATGTCGTGGGGTATTTTTGGTTTTGTTTTTAAATTGATTTTTTGTGCAAGGTATGGAATTGTTAAGCCCCAGAGACTGAATATCTGAGTAATAAAAGTGTGGACTCTTGTAACTTGTCACACACCAACAAACACTCAGCTTATAAATATGTAAACAAAATTCAACAAGCACAGCATTCTACGGGCTCACCAGATGTGCTTTCAAAAGACTGTTTGAGGCCCTTCTTCTATGCTTTTTCCCTTTTTATTTTCTGCTGCCTGAAATATCATGGAAAGGGCAAGCGATTTCCTCGGATGGTTTTCTTCTACGTATGAAATATGCATGAGGTCGGTCCCTTCTCCCTGAAAGCCGACATTCACTCAGCCGGTTTAACATCTTTGGGGGGATCTTAGCTTCATTAGCTCTGTTAGACCCCCTAGAAAAGAGGTTTACATAGGAAATAGGAAATCCATTTATATAGTACACATTCTTATAAAACCTCTTTATGGAAAAAGTGTTCTTCTTTCTTAAGTAACATTGACATAATAGTGAATTTTAAAATTTCGAATTAAAATTGTCCTTTGCTCAGAGAAAAATGCTTTTATTGTCAACAATTTTAAATTCTTTTCTCCTAATTCTCTCTGTTTAAATGGTGTGGGGATTGATCCAACCTCATACATGCTTATTCTAGTCTTAGAAAATACATTTTGATTATTCCATAGCTTGGTCTTCAGTCTCAAGACATTACCAAAAAATGTGTCATGTTTAAATATTGTGACAGTTTTTTATCCATGTGTAGTATAACGCAACAGGTTAAGAAAACTCAATATTCTAATATTTTCAGATGGGACCGGGTGTGTTCGGGTGGTATGGCCACAATATTCTAATATCTTCAAATGTAGCATGTGTAGTAAATAGTATATCCTCTATTCCAGTGGTTCTGAACCTTCCTAATGCCGCAATCCTTTAATACAGTTACTGTGGGTCACGGCCCACAGGTTAAGAACCACTGTCCTATTTCATATATAAGGTACTACAAAATTATGTTAAGAATGGAAGGCCTTCATCAAAATCTTACTTTACATTAAAGAAAAGTTATTCTTTTTAGTTCTAGTTACAAATATTTTTATACTAAACTCTCTGCCTTGCAAGCTAAAATTTGCACTAATTTACTTAAGCAATTGCTAAAGCAGTTGGTGAACTTTTTCTGTAAAGGACCAGACAGTAAATAATTTAGGGATGCAGGACATGTGATGCCCATTGCAACCACTTTAGTCTACTGTAGAGAAAAGTAGCCACAGACAGTATGTAAATGAGTGGGTGTGCGTGCAATTTAATAAAACATTATACACAAAAGAAGATTTGTTTCTTTGAACATAGTTCAAATTTCTAGTTCAAAATCAGGTAAAAATACATACCTATTATTCTTGGGAAATATTAATAACAGCTTAATAACAATATTTTTTTTTGAGTCAGTGTCTCACTTTCTCACCCTTGGTAGAGTGCTATGGTGTCACAGCTCACAGCAATGTCAAACTCTTGGGCTCAATTAATTCTCTTGCCTCAGCTTCCCAAGTAGTTGGGACTACAGGCACCCACTATAATGCACGGCTATGTTTAGAGATGGGATCTTACTCTGTCTGGCTCAGGCTGGTCTCGAACTTAGGAGCTCAGGCCATCCATCTGCCTCGGCCTCCCGAGTTCTGAGACTACAGGTGTGAGCCACATCATCTTATTTTTAAAAGTAGATTTCTGAAACAGGGTACAATACTCCATAAAATTTATAAGTTTCTAAGAACAACTTAAACAAAATGCTTCCATATAGCTTAATATTTGAGAATGAAAACTTAGACCATGTATGTTAATCTGAGAACTATTTGTTCCAGGAAACTTTTCTCCAGGAGTATAAGAATAGAGACAATAAATTCATTCTACTTCAGAATTTTGTTGTAAACATATATATAGGTATACTTCCAGAACACGTACGTAGATGAGTTTTATGAGGCTGGAAAATAGCAAGGGAGTTAAGGTAAAATGTTTTCAAGGTGACATATATATGTATGCATGTGTATGTATATATGTGTGTGTGTGTGTGTGTGTGTGTATACACACGCACTCACAATGGTTCTCCACCTGGGCACATATCTCTCATATCAGAACAATAGATTGCTAACTTGGGTAAACAGCTGACTAGCCCAACACCAGGTCACTTACCAACATTCCCTTTAAAAGCTCTACCTTGCTGTGCTACGTATTCCCCAATCTTTGCTATATCATGACATTTCTCCAGTTCTAATCAGTGTCCTGCCTACAAGAACCTGCATTAATTCACCAGGAACTAGAATCTAAAACTCTATAAACATCTCTCTTAATGGTCTCTTACCGAGATACTGCTAAAACTGTTCTTCACATTCTTCCTTACTATAGTAGGTCTAATAAATTTAGCTATATTTTATCAATGTGTTTTTCTCATAGTCTCATGGTCATGGACAGAAATAACAGTCAATATTACCTACCAAAAAGAAAAAAACATTTAATTAAACGGCGCATCTAATGTCTGAGTTTGACTTTCTGCTAAGAACATCTAAAATTTAAAAATTAGGAATTAGGAAATTTTTAATACCTTTTCTCTACCTTTCTTGTTAGCATATTTGAATGCATAGATAGAATACATGACCCTCTGCCTGTCTTTATTTCATATATATGCCTAATTTTTTCTCTCTCATATAAACACTGTAATATATACTATATTACATACATTATTCTATCTACAAGGAGAGTGCAAGAATTCTGGGTTAAAATAGAAACAGGGTTGAGCTAAATACTAAATTTTATTTTATGCTGTTTGGTTTCTTTGGAAATTACTTAAACAATAACACAGTGTCTTCTCAAACTAAGTAGGACATGGAGCCCATTTCAATACACATTTTATATTAAGAGAACATAGTTTGATTGTAAGTCCTTCATAAAATATCCTTTAAAATGTATATGTTTTATATTACATTTTTTTCTTAAAATCAGTTTGGCATTAATAGACTAGAATGATTTGAGAAAATTTTAACTTATACATATGTGCGTTCTGGGATTGCAAATGAAGATATGTTGAAAGAAAGTAGATGAAGCAGAAGGAATCGGGGATGCAGGGACAGAATCCCCCCAAATAGCTGATAATTAGAAATACACATGTGAAAAGTATCAGAGCAGAGCAGAAAAGAGAAGAAACCCAGGTAGAGAACCCAGGTTAAATACAACCAGGTGTACAGGAAGCAAGAAGGATACTTTCAGAACGCGTCTGTAGGTGGGTTCCCCGAGACCGGGAAATAGCAAAGACATGAAGGTATAACATGTTCCAGGGGACAGATGGAGGCAAGTCTTCCATGGCAATGAAAATTATATGGAAGGCACAATGTAGACCACTGCAGAGGACCATCGTGGAAGAGGACAGCATCTCAAGGAGTATCACACACACATGTATTAGGATTCTATTGCAACATAGCAAATTACCCCCAACATATTAAAACAACATTTATTATCTTATGGCTTCTGAGAATGAGGGGATTAGGAGGGGCTTGGTTCTGACCTAGTTTTGACTCAGCAAAGTCAAAAAGCTACTATCTCCCAGTAGCTCTCAGGGTGTCACCACTGTATGAATGGCCTGAGTAGGACTCCAGGTCCACACCCCAGGAGGCCTCCATGGCTGTTGACTGGAGACCTTGGTTCCCTCCACTACTGGCCTTTCTAGTGACCAGCTATTGTTGTGGCTCCTGGCCCCCTCCACAGTTAGTGAGCCAGAGAAGCACCAGCAGTCGGAACCCGCAGCCTTTCACGACCTCCTCTTAACAGTCTGATATTATTACTCTTGGCTCACAGTTGAGGTGTAGATATCAGATTCTGTCTCTGGAAGGGAGAAGTATTCAAGGATCTGCATGCATTTCCTAAAACCAAGGTGCATTCCCCCAGGTTAAGATTGATGAGGAGAGCAGTGTAGGAAAACATAGATTTTAATATTTATTTTTTCCCCAAAATAGCTAAGGGGTTTTAGCTATTTTAATTCATCTGCCTGAGACTCCTTTCTTCTAGCTTAGAAAGGATTGTAGTGCTTATGTAAAAAATTCATTCAGTGGGATTTTGTGGTTAATTTTAACAAAAATTATACGTAAATGGCTATTTTCATCTCATTCTATTTTTATAATTTTCAAATGGTATTATACAAAAAGAATCTTCGTGGATGTGATTATCTTCTGTATCAAACAGCTCCCACACCTCCCTCTCCCCCCTCACTTCCCTCTGGACCTTCATACGCAGAGCTACCTGGGTTCTGCAGTTATTGCACTGACCGTGTCCGGCAGGGGTCTGGAGGGTGCTTCACCTCAAATCCACTTGAAGCAACTCTTGTCTTGTACACCAGCACATTGTCTTTGACGCTATGGTGGGACATGTCCATTAGCCCACAGCAGACACAGGATGTGTCATCCAGATGTGTGGGACGTAGCCTGCAGGACAACAAATACAACAAATTTGTCCCATAGGCAATAGGAACCCAGAGCGAATGCTTTGCCTTATTCCAGCTAGATGGGCTGTCCTAAAAAGCAGTGGCAGATATGATCTCTAGTCAACTTGTGCTCCGCTTGAAAACACAAGCTCGTAGTGTTTTCCTTATCTTCCCTTACCCTGTATTCCTGAGATTGTACATGCAATAAATAAACTTTGCTTTGGCTATTTGTTAGGGAGGAGCCCAAGTTAAGACATGGGCATTAATTTCTCTTTTTTGTTACATATGAACATGTACATTATAAATGCATTATAAATTTACACACATAATTCAGAGTTTATGTAATGACATAAATGTTTTGTATTTGGTGTCATAGTATTGATGCAAAACAGTTAGCCATACTATATTCACATATAATTATGTTCAGCATTTCTTTTATACCTCTTCTCAAGGAAATGATGTTTTGTCTATTTAACTGTTGAGTTTGATCATGAAAATAATGGCAAGATCAAAAGCAGGGAGTTAAATGGAGTTTTGCACATACATTTTTGGGAAATTTATAAAAAATCGTGGCTATAAGTCAAAGACATTTACACTATTATGTGAAATGCTGAAATAATTTGGATACTTTATTTTCAAACATTTTTAGGTATTTATGTGATCAGAGTCAGATTAGAGAACTGAAGCAGCTTTGCGAAAATAATAAAAATCAAATTCATCTGGGCATGATGAGTTGTGACCCAACAACTAATATTCTGATTTTGTATTTTCTTTGATAAAGCCTTAGTTGCTTTAGTTACATGAGATGCGCGTGCAAATGATTTTCTTCACCTCTTTCCCTACTAATACAATGAATTATTATTCTCTTAACCACAGCAATTCTTTCTTCCACTTATCTGAGCTTTCTGAAATGAAGAATAATTATTTACTTGTTTCGGTTGTGTATTCCGCAGGCGTGCATCCATGAAAGGTGATGGCAGAGCAGGGACGGTGAGAAGGGGGAGGACTCTGCGTATGTTGTGCAGGTAGAAACTTCCCTTTCAGTTGGATACGAAGTGACAGGGGAGCAGACAGGGGGTCAGGCCTGGTAAGGGAGGACCAGGATTGTCAACAGACACAGACAGGGGGTCAGGCCTGGTAAGGGAGGACCAGGATTGTCAACAGACACAGACAGGGGGTCAGGCCTGGTAAGGGAGGACCAGGATTGTCAACAGACACAGACAGGGGGTCAGGCCT
>CAUYTI010156276.1:0-25551 GCA_963575145.1 Galago senegalensis
AATAGACCTGCCATTTGATCCTATAATTCCTCTATTAGGTATATATCCAGAAGACCAAAAATCACACTACAATAAAGATATTTGTATCAGAATGTTCATTGCAGCCCAATTCATAATTACTAGGTCATGGAAGAAGCCCAACAGCCCATCAATCCACGAATGGATCAATAAATTGTGGTATATGTATACCATGGAATACTATGCAGCCATAGTATACCATGTGGTATATGTACACCATGGAATACTATGAAGGAGACTTTACCTCCTTCATGTTTACATGGATGGAGCTGGAAAATATTCTTCTTAGCAAAATATCCCAAGAATGGAAGAAAAAGTATCCAAGGTACTCAGCCCTACTATGAAACTAATTTATAGATTTCATAGGAAAGCTATAACCTAATTTTAGCCCAGGAATATGGGGACAGGGGGAGGGTGGGGAGGGGGAAGGGTGGATGGAGGGAGGGTGATTGGCGGGATCACGCCTATGGTTCATCCTATAAGGGTACATGTGAATCTCTCTAATTGTAGAATATAAATGTCTTAACATAATAACTAAGAAAAAGACATGAAGGCTATGTTAACCAGTTGGACGAAAGTATTTCAAATTGTATATAGAAACAGCACACTGTACCCCATGATAGTATTAATGTACACTGCTATGATTTAATAAAAAAAATTTTTTTAATTTTTAAAAAATAAAATTTAAAAAAAGAAAATTAAGGGATTTCTCCACAGGAAAAAAAATATATCTAAATATATAACACAAAATTCCACATACAATTTCAGGAAGTCCTCTCCACAGATGTCCTAAGGATCTATAATTCCAAGGTGTCACAGAGAAACATATGGGATGTATCAGAGAGAATTTGTTCTAAAGGAAAAGGAACATTTCACTATCTCACACATTACACAAACCTACATGTCTGATTCACAAGAGTATTAAATAATATTTTACCTACAAAGTATTTTTTTAATGTTGGAACAGGTATAAAATCATTAAGCCATAAGGAAAAGGACTGACAGGTATGACTAAACCTCTTTAGAATGTAAGACACCAACGATGAAGAAAAATGACAAATGTCAGAGTGCATAAAATATGTGAAATATGTAAAATCCAGCTAATTTATATCCAGAAAATACATAAAGAGTGACTCTAAGTCAGTAAAATAAAAAACAATAGAAAATGCACAATGAACAAGAATGGACATTTCACAAAGAATGAATGGAAATAGTTAGTTAGCACAAGAAAGTACGCTGAATGTTCACTAGTCAAGGAAATATAACCCCAGGCACGGTGGCCCACACCTGTAATCCTAGCAGTCTGGGAGTCCAAGGTGGGTAGATCACTTGAGCTCAAAAGTTTGAGACCAGCCTGAGCCAGAGTGAGACCCCATTTCTAAAAATAACCGGGTGTTGTGGTAGATGCCTGTAGTCCCAGGTATGTAGGAGGCTGAGGCAAGAGGATCACTTGAGTCCAATGGTATGAAATTGCTGTGAGTTATGAGTTCATAGCACTCTATCCAGGATAACAAAGTAAGACTCCGTCTCAAAAAAAAGGGGGAGGAAATATAAAACAAAAACAACCAAGTTATTCTTACTTATTCTCCACATTGGCAAAAATTAACAAGGTTAATAATATCCAGAGTTGCCAAGGATATGGGGAAAATAGATGTTTTCATACTCTGATGGTCAGAATGAAAGCGAGTATTCTTTTAGATGGCAATTCGGCAGTGTCTGTCAATATTGTAAATATACATATGGTTCTACTCAGAAAGTCTTCTAGGAAGCCCCTATTCTAGAGAAATGCTTACACCTGTGCACAAAGCAGCATGGCAAGGATATTCACGACAGAATTGTGTATAAAAAGAGAAAGTTAGAGAAAGTTAAACGTGCATCTACAGCAGGACCATTCTACGGTTTTAAAAGAATGCAGCTGATCTGTTTGTACTAAGACATATTGCTAAATGACAAGACAGTGTGTGCAAAATCCTCCTGTTTACTTTGTTTTAGAAACCTACATGCTTGGATATATACATATATTTGGGCATAAAAGGTTTACATACAAAGAAAGCACCAAACAAAGGAGGGGAGGGGAGTAAAATTCAAGAAGAATGAGATGTTAGGGCGGTGCCCGTAGCTCATCGGGTAAGCTGGCGGGTTCGAACCCAGTCCATGCTTGCTAAACAACAATGACAACTGCAACAAAAAAATAGCCAGGCATTGTGGTGGGTGCCTGTTGTTCCAGCTACTTGGGAGGCTGAGCCAAGAGAATCACTTGAGCCCTAGAGTTTGAGGTTGCTGTGAGCTATGATGCCACAGCACTCTTCCTAGGAGCAACTGCTTGAGAGCCTGTCTCAAAAAAAAAAAGAATGAGATGTTAGATGTTCATTTTTTAGTCTACATCCTTTTATGTTTAAACATTTTGCAGTCTAAATGAGGGGTGGGACAAATTTTTAAGGGGAACATTCCATCAGATTTCCCCAATTCCCATATTCATCCTGACGTCTGGAATTCCTCCCAATTTTGCCTACTTTCTACTGTTCACTGACATTTCATTTAATCCACAAATTGCATTCTCTCTCTTGGTTAACACCAGAGCTTGTGGGCTCATGTAGGCACCATAGCCAGCTGTACTTCTAGGGGTGGGAGTCACTTGCCAGCTGCAGAGTCCTGATGGCCTCATAAAGCAGCAGAAGACTTCTGTGGCACCTGAGAAGATTCTGTGTCCTGTTTGTGCCATTTATTTTTTTTCCTCTTTGAGGATTTTTTGGAAGAAACTATGATTCTGTATAAATGGGTAATGTTCAATGACAGGTCTATATTTGGTTGTATATTAAATGACATTGCTTCAGTGCTTAGCATGTGGGCTGTGAAATATGTAAGTTTATGAGAATGTTCTCATACCCAAATGGGAAATAGAAACGATAAAATTTAACCCACATTGCTTCTACTAGAGAGTGCCATGGTAATCTTCCATTAATCCCTCTGTATCCTAGGAATTAGCCATCAATTTCACCTCTGCATTTCCTCAAAATAATCAGATTCTAATCCATGGGGTGTTTTTTCTCCTCACACCTCCTATTGCCAGGTAGCCTTGGTGTCTCTTAGGATATAGTTCACCGACATTACTTTAAATGCCTAAATAAATGACATGCTCCTGGCCTACCCCACCCACTATTCTGTTAATACTGTGGCCTCCTAATAAATTTAAATAGATATATATATCCACCCAGCTTGTTCCTGTGATCAGATTTTGACAAGTATTTCTGATCTACTTTACAGTCAGCCAGATAGCCCCAAATATTAGTGCTTCTACTAAAAAAAAAATCAAAGTTCAATTTTTATTATTTTCAAAAGCCTAGATACATTTCCTGTAAACAAAAAGTATTATATAATGTATGTGAGGGTTATGTCTCAGCATTTAGGGTAACGTCAATGTTAACATCTCCATTTTATGAGGAGAAAACAGACATGGAGAGGATTTGGTTCTTGGTAATTCACAGCAAAATAAACCTGGAATATAATCAGGTCCACTTTTTCCATTCCCCTGTACAGAGATACTGGCCACACGGGGCTCAAGCATGTTCCCAAGTTTATCAACTCAGAGAGCCCATGAGCTCAAGCCAGTCCCTGCACCCTTGCATAGGGACCAAGACCTCTTTTGGGTGTTGGGAAAGTGCAGCCGGTGCCCCCAGGTAGGAAAAAATAGATCTCTAGGATTTTCACTTTTATTTCCTTCCCAAACCTGGGCCCTATCAGGGCAGAACACTGAAGGGGGCACATTCATGTAAAGAAATGTCCATTTTTCCATGTTTAGTGCCACTTGGGCGATTTATTTTCCTAATGTACACCAAAAACACAGCTAAACTGTGCCCTGCCAAGAAGCACCTGTGAGGAAGATGGGCACTAGGATTCCTACTTCGTGTTTATCCACAGTGTTCAGGCTACAGTGATTCACATGAATCGGGATCCTTTGTGCAGGGTGCAGGTTAACGTAGGCCTCAATAAATAGGCTGCGCTGTGAAGTATATGTTATTATAAGTAATAAGCCCACACACCACAGATTTTAATGCATTCTAGAAAGCAAATTACTGTCAATGATAAGTTATATGACATTCCTGACCAAATTAGTTGGTTATTCATCTGAAAACCAACAAACTCAGCCTCTATTGAACCATGAAGGAAAGAGAGAAGCATCAAACGATTATATAGATATTCTATAATTAGGGGTTGGGAAGTGACTGTATTGAAATTCTTTCCTTATCATGGCTAAACTGCAAGAGGTCTGCAGAGGTCAGTCCAGCTCCTGCCTCAGCCTGCTGCAGACTCTGGGGATCCATTAGCATAGTCCAGCAGGAAGAAAAAGATAGACAACAAGAAAATGTGTGTCTTGTTGCACATTTGACAGCTACATTTTTTCCTAGGGCTACTCCACTGGAAGTAGAACAAGATGTCAAGAATAACTTAGGAGAAGTTCTTAAAAAACAGTCCCAGGGATATATAAGAAAGTTGGCTAAGACATGAATAAATGGAGCAGGAAAAGTCAGAAAGAAGGGCCCCACTCAAGCAGCTCAGATCGCCCCCTCAGATTGGCCAACAGAGGCCGCTCAGCTAGCTGATTCTGATGTAGGAGCTAGCAGATGAGTGAGAAAACAGGGCTTGGGAGCTATTTCTCTATTTCCATAGTTTTAATTATTCTTAATCCACACTCCCTAGATGGCTTAATTGCTAACAGACTGAAGTTATGGTCTGGCATAACACTGGGTTAATTATACTCTTTTTGTTGCAAAGGACAGAAATAAATTCACTTAGGCTACCCCAGGTAATGAGGGTTCTCCATTCAGTTACACATAGCAATATGCATGGCTGGTCCTTTCTCTACCTATGCACTCCCACTGTCACCAACCCCTGACCCCCAACCCAGCCAACTAATCCTTTCCATTTTTCTCAGCTCAAATTCCAGAGAGAGAGTGAGACACAGAGAGACAGAAACAGAGAGAGAGAGAGAGAGAGAGAGACTCTTTACCAACATAATTACTTCACTTTCATTGGTCAGAGCTTTTCCTGCCAGACCACACCATATAATCCTGTCACCAGCCTATAACCCAGTTACCCTTGGGCCTCTGGTCCAATCAGGGGTGCCTGTCACACAAGGTACAGTTTAGGGCAGATTTCTTGTACTAAAGAGGGGGTAGACCAAGATGACTTTCCTTAGAAAAGGGTGGGTGGGCATCTCAAGCACATGTCTATGTCAAACTGCCACCAAATACTTCATAGGTAGAAATAAACCATCTGTTAGGAGGAAAGAGTCATTATGAGAGCAAGGCCAGCTTCATGGACTTACCACCTATACAATTGCTCAGGGTCCCTGTATCTAGAAGGGCCTATACTTGGTTTAATGCTCTGCTGCAGCCATCTTTAAAATCCTAGTAACTTTTGGGCTCAGCGCCCATAGCACAGTGGTTATGGTGTCAGCTACATACACCAAAGCTGGTGGGTTCGACCCCAGCCTGAGCCAGCTAAACAACAATGACAACTACAACAAAAAATAGCCAGGCATTGTGATGGGTGCCTTGGAAGCTACTTGGGAGGCTGAGGCAAGAGAATCGCTTAAGCCCAAGAGTTTCAGTTTGCTGTGAGCTGTGATGCCATAGCACTCTACTGAGGGTGGCATAGTAAAACTCTGTCTCAAAAAAAAAAAATCCTAGTAACTTTTGAACAGGGACCTGCACTTTCATTTTCCACAGGGACTTGCAAATCATGTAACTGCTTCTGTATAGGACTTCTTATCACATCATAAAAAGTGAAAGGAGTTTCATAGAATCAAATAATTTTGGATCCAATAATTATTCTAAGATTATCAACTCTAAAAACTCATTTGACAAATAAGAAAGCTGAAATCAAAAATCAGCTTAATCGAGGTCCAGCACTAAGTACTAACAACGTCAGACTAGAAACAGATCTCACCCACTCCACATCCAGACTTCTCATTCCTCCCAGTAACCAGCTTCCTCTTTAGCGAGGACTGCCTTCTACTGGCCTATTTTGCCAGAATATTTGGTAAATCACTTAGAAATCTCATAAAATGAAGGCTGATATAAAAATGCAAATACAGGTCTTTTCTTGTTCAATCTTATACCTTATTTCCTCACCTTGACATCCTTATAACAAATTTCACAGACAATCCCCAGGATATACAACAAAACTGAGTAGCAAAATGTAAACTAATAAAATCTCTGCGGAGGATCATTTGGTGATAGATATCAAAATTTACAATGTCTCTACCCCTCAACCTTACAATTCCATTCTAGATATAATCACACATATGTGCAAATACACACACCCAAGACTATTCATTTTATATTATTTATACTACAAACATCCAACTGATGTATGACTTGCACTGACTAATGGAGGCTATTATAGGTAAAAAGTAAGTGTTCCAACTTACATACAAATTCAACTTAAGAACAAATCTCATCCATAACCTAAGGACTGCCTGTAATACCAAAGATTAGAGACAACCTAAATATCCATCGACAAGAAACTGGTTTCAAAAAAAAAGAAGGTTGATTCCATGTTCATGCAAAACAATGGTATGTAGCTCTTAGAAAAAAAGAAGTTAATCTATATTTACTGATACAGAATAATTTCCAATGTATTGTTTCATGAAAAAGCAAGATGCAAAACAGTATATAGTGTCCTATTTGTGAGGGGAAAGGATATATAATTATGGATGCTATAACTATACGCACACAGTGGGCATTTGTATAGGTGTAAGATTTGTCCAGAAGGATATACAAAAAAAGAGTGACTGCCCCTGGGGAAGGGACAGAAGGAATTCATGAATAGGAATTTTTATTTCCTATAACAGAAATTCTACAGGAGAGATTTTTTTGATATCTTTTATCAAAGATAAAAAAGGGTGAGAATCTGTTTCTAGTCTGATGTTGCTTATTTGTCAAATGAGTTTTTAGAGTCGGTAGAGTGGACCAAGGTGGCTTTCCTTAGAAAGGGCTGGGTGGGCATCTCAACCACATGTCTATGTCAAACTGCCACCGAATACTTCATAGGCAGAAATAAACCATATCTTTTGATTTTTTTTGATACTGGCAGTGGGAGAAGTTTTTATTCTGTGCCCTTTTGTTTCCTTAAAATTTGTACTATGTGCACATACTATCTTTTCAAGTATTAGTTAAATTAAGTGAGTGCCTGAAAGAGGACCCCGTAACCCTGTCTGTCGGTATTATATCATATCTACAATAATGAACAACATCATATTGATATCATTTTTACTAAAGCTTTAGCTTGGATCTTATATGTTACATTGAGAAAATTAAATGTGGTTAAATTAGACCTCCCCCCAAAAATTCTCTCCTGCTCTACCCAAAAAAGAAACCTGAAAAGTGTTCAAAACCCACATAATCCATTGCTTGTTTAGTCGTTGGCAGAGCTGTGTGGACAGTGGAGAAAATGAGAATGCTCCCAATTCTTCCTTTGGAAATTTGCCAAGATCATCTCCAAAGTATCCTTCAGACATTGCCCACTTACATGCTTCAAGTGCACCTCCCATCAGAATCCCTAAGCACTTTAACAAGAATTTTATTCTGTACCAAAAGCATGCAGGGGAACACAAACCTCGGTATTGCCCTGGTATAGCAGAACATTTCCCCAAGGTGACAGTGGTAAAGGAAGCTCAGTCCTTCTGATAACCCTGTGTCCCTAGGGAAAACTACAATTCCTACCTAGGAAGCAAAGGCAGGGCACAGTCTTTCCCTTACCTGTCCTTTGTGTTGGTCCAGTTCCACATGTTCTATATTTATGCAGCCCCACGTGGTGGGTCAAATATGGCCACAGATTCTTTGACACTTCTCTCCTTGGGAGGAGAGATATGTATCCATGACTTTGATTCTGGGCTGCCCTGTAACTGCTTTAAACCACAAAGTATGATGGAATTGGTGCTGTGCCAATTTCAAGCTTAGTCTTTGGCCTGGTACAGAGGCCCACACCTGTAATCCCAGCACTCTAGGAGGCCAAGGAAGGAGGATTGCTTGAAGCCAGGAGTTCAAGACCAGCCTTGGCAACATAGCAAGACCCCTATCTCCACAAAAAGTTAAAAAAATAGCCAGATGTGGTGATGCATTCCTCAAGGTTACAGTGAGCTATGATTAGGCCACAGTACTCCAGGCTAGGCAACAGAGCACGACCTTGTCTCTAAAAAAAATTAGTTAACTAATGTAATCAGTGTAACCTGGTTCTTTGTACCCTCAATGAATCCCCAACAATTAACTAATTAACTTTTTTTTTTTTTGAGACAGAGTCTCACTATGTCACCCTCCATAGAGCGCCATGGCGTCACAGCTCACAGCAACCCCAAACTCTTGGGCTTAAGTGATTCTCTTGCCTCAGCCTCCCAAGTACCTGGGACTATAGGTAACTACCACAACACTTGGATATTTTTTGGTTGCAGTTGTCATTGTTGTTTTGGCTAGCCCGGGCTGGGTTCAAACCCGCCAGCCTTGGTATTTGTGGCTGGTGCCTTACCGACAGAGCTATGGGCACTGCCCACTAATTAACTTTTTAAAAAAGAAATAATCAAATGAACATGTAAAGAAAGAAACCCTATTTTTTTTTTTTGAGACAGAGTTTCACTCTGTTGCCCAGGCTAGAGTGCCATGGCATCAGCCTAGCTCACTAGCAACCTCAGACTCCTACTAGATTCAAGTGATTCTCCTGCATCAGCCTCCTGAGTAGCTGGGACTACAGGCACGCACCACAATGCCCAGCTTATTTTTATCTATTTTTAGTAGAGATGGAGTCTCGCTCTTGCTCAGGCTGGTCTCAAACTCCTAAGCTCAAGCAATTCTCCTCCCTGCCTCCAGAGCACTAGGATTACAGGTGTGAGCCACTGTACCCAGCCAAGAAACCCTTAAAAGAAAGCCTACCTCTTTTACTCTAAAAGAACTGGCAAGGTCCTGAGCCAATTATCATATAAAAGTCTAAATGCCCTTCTGAAAATAACATGTATAGAGGCCCTAAGACTACATGCAGAGGGAAAAGGGCCCAAAATCTGTCAGCCATTTCTATCAAGATATCAGGCATGTGAATGAAGCCATCTCAGACCCTTCAGCAGACACCAGACCACTAAGCAACTCAGGATGATCCCACGTGAAGCAGAAGAACCACTCAGCCAAGCACTTCCCAGACTCCTGGCTCACAAACTTAGAAGATGATGAAAATATTGTTATTTTCAGACACAAAGTTTTAGGGTAGTATTCTATGCAGCAATACATAACCAAGATACCACACTACCAAACATTAAACACTAGCATCTTTAAATCTTTCATACTCAAAGTTCAGTCTTTCCTAACGTACCTTAGAATAATGACTGAGCTATCTCATGCCAGGCAACCACAGCTACTGGGAGAAGGGGTCAGTTCCAAGATATGACAACAAAAGAATTTCTCCAAGTGCAGAGATGAATCTATATTGGCCAAGCTGAAGTATCATCCCTTGCCATCCAGGACTCCAAAATTGTGGTCAGGAAGCCTGGAGTTTGCTAGCTCAGACGGGACAACCATCCCTGAGGGAGGGTGTGCTTTAACCCCTCAATGACCCATGTCCACCACCTCATGGGGGTCAGATATGGTTATTCTTGGAGGTAAGGTAAGAGTTGGACCCTCTACTCCAGCCCTTGCCCTTTCAAGCTGGGCTGAGTGAGAGAAGGAGAGTTATGTCTTAAAAGAAATTCCTGGATTAACTTCCCAGCCCACAACGACTGGCAGTTGCCACCTACTCCAGCCATGTGCCTGTTCTCACCCACCTACAGGGTTGCCAAGGCCTGAGGGAGGTGGCACCGGTAGAAACCATAATTAGGGATTTCATCATATACTTTAGCTAGATTTGAGAACAAATTCTTTTCTTACAACATGCAAATCTATTGTTCAACTTTCAAATATCCATCTAATTTTCAAACACATTGTTAGGAACCCATCAGTTACAAAAGTAAAATGCTACCTCTTCTGAACTGTAGGCATGGCCTTGAAATTCAGAAAAGGGCATTTACAGGGTTGACATAGGATGGAACATTTTTTTAAATGCACTATGAAAGAGAACAATGAGGTCAGCAAACGTGGTTCAGCAAGGTCCAATTTGCACCACGGCAACCGTGGGCAGAGAAGCTATGAGGAAGGGAAAAAGGGAGGTTCAAACAGGGTCTTCTTCCCTCCTGGGTCCCTGGCTTCAAAGAAGTGAATTCCCACTCTAATGCATAAAAGACCACTCACCATTGCCTATATAGACAAAATAAAGTGCTGAGTTGACCATCTGAATAATCTATTGTAATAGGTCAGTAAGTGTGGATATTATTGGGGAGAGAAGCATTGTTTTGAGCTTTGAGCTTTTTCTCAAAGGCTCACAGAAGAAATTTTAAGATTTTCCTAAATTATCTCAATAATTTTTTCTGCTCTACACTTCATACAAAATATTTCAGGAAAAGCTATTTCCATAGTATTCTTTGGTCATGTCTATACAGCCAGAGCCAAGGGAGGGCCAGAGGAGGGAAGAAGGAGGGGTACAGTCACCCAGATTACCTGTCTGGTTGCTTAGACTGGTCCAATTTCACTAAGAATCACACAAACCTCTTCATTCCTTCTGCTTTGTTCACCTGACCTTTTTCAATTTCTTTTTCCTTTCTCCATTACCCTAAGGGAGTAATCTAGCCACTCTGGCTTTCTTTGCATGCAAAATATAACAGTTCCTTTCTTTCCTCTTTCAGATAAAGGCAGTCTTGGGGAGGGGAAGAGAAAAGCGCCTGGCTTCTTCAAATTAGCTCTGAAATGAAAGTCACTGCCAGATGTTATATAAAAGGTGACGTAATCCTAAAGTACTTCATTACATATGCAGCTCTGCTCTTCAGCCCAGGAGGAGTTTATTACATTTTGTCGATCCCATTTTCTATACCCACATCATTTTTACATAATTTTTCCTGCCTGACAGACATCTTCACATTTTCACAGCAACCCATCAAGATAGCATTACAACAGCACGGGGAACCAGGTTAGCAGTTTACAAATAACAGTGCTAATAAGTCAGATTTGTCTCGGAGATACAAATCAGGAGTAATGGTCTATCCTTGCATGTGAGAAGCACATCTATTTTAGAATAATAGGGAAGAAAGCCGAGCACCATTTCAGCTGATACCGTGTTCTCCCAGAACACGTTCCAAATCTATTCCACAAGTAGAAAAGTGGAGAAATGCCAATCTGAACTTATTCTTGCAATTCTCTTCATTTTCCTAATAAATTCTTGGCTCATAGAGAAATAGATAGCCATGGCAAATGCATGAAGATTGCACTTCCTGCCTTTTGAGATTGGCACAAAATTTAGAAGAAAACACACTATTTGTATCAATGAGATCTCTAGCTACCGAGATGCTTTAGGTGCACACACAGTGAGACACTTCCTCCCACTGTCCGGGTGCTGAGTATCTTTCCCCTTCCTTCCTGGGCACTCATGGCCCCACTGCCCCCTGATGGTGAAAAAGCAGCAGTGCAGGCTGGACCCTTCCTTCTCAAGGAAGATTAAGGATGGAGTGAGTGGAAGAGATGCATCTGCCTTAAGGTCTGTGTAAGAGGCCAAGGACACCAAGCTCTTAGTTACCAGTTGGAAGTAAACTTATCTGACTCAAAATTCCAGTAGGATAAAAAAGTACCCATGACTCCCACCTCAAGCAAACATAAATAGAAAGAAATTTCATCTTTAAAATCTCCTTTCAGTTTTAAGGGAAAAAGTTCCCGTTAAAATGAAATTTATGTTTTAACAGCAGTTACTAACTTAGGGTCATGGAGGTTTTCATTCTTTTATAAGTGCAGGATTTGAATATAGGACAAGGGGAGATGTGAGACTTTATAAAGGAAATTTGATCCTCCCCTCCGACCCTCTTCCCCATTGCCCAGGAAACAGAGATACTAGCAGCTAGCCCCCAAAATAAATGTATCCAATTTCATGTAATTTAACTTCATTCATTCAATTTTTCTTTCACTTTTCTTTTTTTTTTTTTCTTTTTTCTTTTTTTTGAGACCTAGTCTTACTCTATTGCCCAGGCCATAGTGCCATGCTGGAGTCAGCCTAGCTACCAGCAACCTCTAATGCCTGAGTTCAAATGATCCTCCTGCCCAGCCTCCTGAGTAGCTAGGACTACAGTCACCCACCTGAATACTCCGCTCATTTTTCTGTTTTTAGGAGAGACAGAGTCTCGCTCTTGCTCACGCTGGTCTTCAACTCCTGAGCTCAAGGAATCCTCCTGCGTCAGCCTCCCACAATACTCAGATTATAGGCATGAGCCACTGTGACTGACCTTTTCTTTTCCTTTATAAAGCAGTTTTTCTTTATATCAAAGTTATTCATGCACATAGTATAAAGAGTCAAATAGCAATTCAAACAGACCCCACCTCCTGGTTCCTGCTCCAGGAGGCAGCCACTTTTTGCTCTTTTAACTAAACCATTTACTACTTACCTCCACAGCTCTGAATAGCATGTTTATTTTACTACCTGTTGATTTCAGTTTAAGCATCATACACTGACTTTGTGTGACGGAACATGACTTCATAGGCACGTGCGTACACACACATGCAACCTTGCCACACATATATGTAGTTTACTTCCCAGTATGTTATAATTTTGGTACCAGCAGTAATCAAAATTTATAGTCCTGTGACTATTCTTGACAATGAAGCCATCTGGCATACCATATTCACCTTTCCTTTCCTGAAAAAATGAATTCCTTTCCCAAGTAAATGAACTCCTTTCCTTAGAGTATAAAATAAAGTCTTTTTTCATATGCTAAATTTTCTATATACTTATTATATTAGTTTTCTAAGACTCCCACAGTCAAACGCCACAAAGTAGATTACCTTTTTTGTTTGTTTGTTTTGAAACAGAGTTTTACTCTGTGTCCTTGATAAAGTGCTTTGGCATCACAGCTCACAGCAACCTCAAACTCTTGGGCTCAAGAGATCTTCTTGCCTCCGCCCTCCAAGTAGCTGGGACTACGGGTGCCAGCCACAATATCAAGTTAGTTTTTCTATTTTTAGTAGAGACTGGTTCTCAATCTTTCTTAGGCTGGTCTTGAACTCCTGAGCTCAAGCAATCCTCCCACCTCAGCCTCCCAAAACTTGATGGCGTTAAACAACAGAAATTTATTGTTTCACAATTTTGTAGTCTAAAAGTCTAAAATCAAGGCGTCAGCAAGGCCATCCTCCCTCTGAAAGCTCTTCCTTGCCCCTTCCCAGCTTTCAGTACCTGCCAGAAATGCATGGCAATGCACAGTGGCTGATGCATCGCTCCAACCTCTGCCTTGCCACATGGGCTTTCCCGTGTGTGTACCTGTCTTCCCGTGGCACTATCGGCTCTCTGCCTCTTCTCTTATTATAAGGACCCCAGTCATCTTAGATTAAGGGCCTATTCTACTCCTGAATGACCTCATATTTTAACTTACTTCTTAACTACATCTGCAAAGACCCCTACTTTAGTCACAGTCTAGGGTACCAAGAGTTGGGAGGGGGAAGGCACAATTCAACCCACAATGTTTATCTTTGCTGAATTATCTCCAGCTCTGCCCTCTTGTCTAAATCTCCTCTGAGTATATTCAAACATTTTCTGTTTTCTATCAGGTTTATCTTTTGTGTCAATTTACTCTTAAATAGTTTTCCCTTTATAATTGGCTACAACTGCAGCCCATATCCTTTCAGGTTCAAGTGGAAAAACAGGACATGATTCTTTCTCAGTAGTCTCATTGGCTTTGCAGGATCACGCGCCAATCTCAAAACAACTGTTAGGGGCAGGAGAACATCACGTGCACACTGACTTACGCTGGGATCATACCCTAGTGTTAGGTATGGGGCTGGCTTTATTTCTTTCTTTCTTTCTTTCTTTTTTTCTCAAGACAGAGCCTCTAGCTATCGCCCTGGGTAGAGTGCAGTGGCATCACAGCTCACAGCAACCTCCAACTCCTGGGCTTAAGCGATTCTCCTGTGTCTACCTCCTAAGTAGCTGTGACTACAGGCGCCCACCACAATGTCCGGCTATTTTTTGGTTGCAGCTGTCATTGTTGTTTGGCAGGCCTGGGCTGGATTCAAACCCACCAGCTCAGATGTATGTGGCTGGTGCCTTAGCCGCTTGAGCCACAGGCATCAAGCCATGGGCTAGCTTTATCTCACTACGTGACCTGAGAGAACAAAGAAGAGTTGATTCTAGAAAGGGCGGATAGATGCTAGGCACCAAAAATAAATCAATGTTCACTCCAGTGGCCTATGAGAAAATACCTTAATAGGGATCATTTTCACCCCAAGCTTAGAACCCAGATTTTGTCCTTCTAGAGAATTTCATGATAATCTTCTCATTCTAAGAAAGTTAAGGAAACAAAAGGACCTTGGACAAAAATACATTCAGATATGCATTTTGGCCTGTTTCTGCTTGTGTAGGGATTGGTCTGGTAACATCTGAGGGAAAAATATATGTCACTTTAATACATTTTCACATCCTAAAATTTGGGAGGAGCATGTATTATCCCAAATACAAAATATCATGCATGTGGAAGGAAATATCTTCTCAACAAATCCCCATGATTTCAAATACAATGATGCAGAAAATAAAAAAATTCCAGCCAGGCAGTCACTAACCATCCTGTTGATAAAAATGTTCTTCTGCTGAGATGCCACAAGAAGTTTTCTTCAAATGAGTTTTCACACTACAATCTAGTTGTCCAACATCATTTTCCTTCCCATCTGTGAAGAGTTTGGGGAACCATGGCCTCATTCCACCCTCCATCTGACAGCATCTGCCTCTGGGAAGGAGTTCAGCGATGTTAAACCTTTGGTTTCCTTTTTATCAACTTTCCTATTTTTTTCTACTTTTGACCTAATTTTGTATACTTTTGAACTACAAATTACAAAGTGTAATAGTCACCTGATTCACTGAACATATTATTTGAGTCTAAGAAGAGTCAACCATCTTTTCCAGTCAGAGCACCGCAATGGAGACAGAACAAGGGTAAGAACTCAGACTACCAAGTTGAGAAGAAAAATAAGAGGAAAGGGGGGAAGAGAGAGTCAGAGGAAGCCTGGAAATGAAGGAAAAGGGAAAGAGGAGGCCAGGGAAGCAAAGGAATGATGAAAGAGGATGGAAAAAAATGAGATGGGAGAAGCCCTGCCCCAGGCATAAGGACCAGTGCGATGGGCCAGCTGCCTCTTCCCTACCCTGAGAACCCGTCTGGTGCTTCCCCACTGAGTGAAGTGACCTAATGCACCTCGAGTCCCTCCATTCTAACACACTGTGATCCTGATTCCCCCCACCCAGGGCTATGGAATGGGTAGGTGCTAACACTTACACAACGCGTCCCTACCTAGTTAGTTGTCAGCTGTGCGGGGATGACAGTCAAGCCGCTCCTTGGATGGGCAAGTTTCCAGCACTGTCTTTGCCAATAGAGCTGTCTTCAGCACTCTGCGATCAGAGGGGAGATCCCAGAGGGATGGATCACTAAGTGCTAGATGTAAAGCTGCCAAACCATCAGGCCCAAGGGAGGTGCTCTAAGAAGAGTATTTCCTAAAAATGCAGCATTGAAAATGACATGGCTTGACATCCCATTCCCAGAACCCATCACCTCATCTCCTACAGGGTTTTAATGGTTTCAAGAACAATGAGCTCCCTATTCCAGGTGATGTTAGCAAGAGGCCTAATTCCCAGACCAATGCCCTCAACCAAACACACCAAAGCAGAATATGACCTTTTTATGTCTTACTCACTTCTATTTGCTGTTGCTTGCATATAAGTTCCTGAGATTTTATAGTACAGTTAGTATTGAGAAATTTGGGCCAGCAGTGATTTTAACACTGAGGCATTCAACTCACCTAGAGATTTTTTTTTTTCATTTGAGATTTTCTTTTTTCAATATGGATATCTAGATCCCTAGTTTTTTTTATTTTTAATAGAGACAGGGTCTCTCTCTTGATCAGGCTAGTCTTGAACTCAGGCAATCCACCCACCTTGGCCTCCCAGAGTGCTATGATTACAGGTGTGAGCCACCTCACCCACTGCTTCAGTCTTTTTTGACCACTACCTATATGATTCTAATATGAGATCAGTGTGACCCACTGGACAGAGGGACTGCAGTGTTTCCAGGGGGTTCCAAGTAGCAGGAAGAACCTCAGACAAGCCTGCTTTACATTCCCCATTTTAAAAACTAAGAATTCTTAGCAGAAGGGAAGTTTCACCCACAGTAGCAGCAGGTGCTATGTATTGGGGTCTGGCTTCTCTCTCCCCCCCCCCGAGAGCCTGCAGCTGGTGCCAGAATTGCCCCCAAGCAAGCAAGGGCCCTGTCAGGGGCAAGAAAACCACCAAATTCTTGCTAAATCCATGCCCTTTTAAACTTGAGGCTGACATAGCCATTTCAGAACTTATGATAATAATCTGTGTTCTCCCCTGTAAGGGAATGTATTCCAAAGCCGTGCTCTCCCGGCTCTATAACATATTCATCAGCAAAGCTACATCTTTGGGTGTGGATACCCATATGTTCCTGAATATTAAACTTTCTCCAGAATTCCTAAAAGTCTGCCTCTCTACAGAACTTTAAAAGCTCTATCCATTTCTCCTGAGCACTATCTCACAGTTCGTTGTGGGTTTTTAGAGTAAATTACCTGTCTTTTGTGGACATTAACTTTCACTTTCTGAAATTTTGCAATAATAATCCTCACTATAACCATGTATTTGGCCCCTACAGTGTATTGAGAACCACATTAGGCAATAAAATCTCTAGTATCTAGTAATGAGACAGCCCTACAAAACAAGCACAATTTCCCCAAGTTCACAGATGTGATGCCTCATAGCTCATAACTATTAGAGCTGGGATTCAAATTCAGGTTTGTCCAGCTCCAAAGACAACAATCTTTTCACAATGTTCTGCTGCCCGCAGAAAATCCATTGGAAGGTCAATATCTAACAAAACAATAAAAGTAAATATTTGTATAGCAAATAACAGAATCATCCCAATGTTCTTGCCTACCCTGTGCCAAAGAAAGACATTCTGAAGTCCTAGCTTTTACATCCTCAACCACATGAAAGAGAAGTCATTAAAGCATCCTAGTCCTTTGAGAATGGAAAGACTTCGTGATTAACTTATGGGCTGTGTTATAAAGTCACTTCTAAACTGTTGTACATTCAGATCCTATAAACACTAATCATTATGGCCAGTAGAGTGGGAACCATCTCTCGGACAGGTGGACATCTTCTGAAGGAAAACCACTCCATATAAGGCAAGGCAAGTTTTTATGCATGTCAGGCTCCTTGAGAGAGAAAGATTTTGGACAGAATGCCAGAAATATTTCTTCAACCACATTCAAAACACAGACACACTCAGTCTCTGCCCTCACCAAGCTTTCTGTCTGATGGTAGGGAGACCAGTACTAACCAAGTAATCTCACAAACATAGTTATATAAAAAGCGAGGAAAAACACTGTGTCCTTTGACAGCATACATGTACACCAGGGCACCTGATCTAATTGAGGGCAGGGAGAAGTTACAAACAGTAAAGAAAGCCTTCCCTGGGGAATTTTTATTTTCCTAGTAAGATATCATTTTTCCCGAGTTAGATGATGATATGTTCTGCCTTATGGAACAGTGGTGGCCAGATACGTTATACTCTCCAACCAGTATCTTTGAACCCACCAACCAAGCCCATAAGATAATGGGTAAGAGCTGTGAAAGTATTGGCATCTCCTGATTCTCCTGGCCGCCTTCTCTTCCAAGGTTTGAATTTCTGGGGTTTAGTCCTAATGGCGTGGATCCAATCCCCTTCCTTCTCCTGTCCCCACTGTTCTCCTCTTCCCCACTGTTCACACCAGCCTAACAACTACATATCCATGAGCTAATAATAATTCTCCCATATTTACCAGGTGTGGTGGCTCACACCTGTAATCCTAGCACTCTGGGAGGCCAAGGCCAGTGGATTGCCTGAACTCACAGGTTCAAGACCAGCCTGAGCTAGAGCAAAATCCTGTCTCTAAAAATAGCCAGCACTGTGGCATGAACCTATAGTCCCAGCTACTTGGGAGGCTGAGGCAAGAGGCTCACTTAAGCCCAAGAGTTTGCGATTGCTGTGAGCTGTGACGCCACGGCAGTCTACTGAGGATGACAAAGTGAAACTCTGTCTCAAAAAAAAGTAATAATAATAATAATGATTCTCCCATATCTTCAAACACAAAGATATTAGGATTCTTGACAGCCTTTTGAGGACAAATAAAGTTTCCCCTAGCTCTCTACAAGCCAAGTCAATTGACTACATGCCTATAATGTTTGGCAGCTACATTTACCCAAGGTTGTCTTAAACAAACCTGGAAATATAGTACCACAATGTGCAAGTCTCTACCTCACTCAGCAGGCCATCCAAAGTTGGAGCAATGTTAAAGTTTGAATATTTAGAGCCCTTCGGAGTTGATCCTTCTCACAGAGACAACTCAGCCTTAAAGAAGGGCCGTCCCTCTCTTCTCAGCTATTAGTAGGCAGCGGCCGCCTCGCCATCCCTTCCAGAGTCAGGAAAGGCTATTATCTACCTCATGGATTTAGTGAAGCAAATAGAAGTTTGATTTCTTTTCAGATAAAAGAGATGATGCAAATGATAATTTTATCTTGCATGGAGGAGTGACAAAGTAGGAGAATGAATCCTACTTGATTACAATCTTCCATCATTCTGATTTTATAATTACTGAATGGAATCAATCAGCTTTCAATTGTTACCTTGGTGAAAGATTAAAACATCATTACTTGTCCTACATATTTCACACTTTAGCAAATTTTAATAAACTGAATGCATGAGAAATGGTTATATTATCTTTCATCATATTGGGATGCTAATGACATTTCTATTGATTTTAATTCACATTTGTTGGTCAAAACGAGTCAGATTCCAGCGAGGCATAGCATCCTATAATCAACACTAACAAATGAAGACCACTGAACACTGAAATGGCCCAAATGAAATCATTAATCAGAAATATCATAAAATTATTGCCAAAATCTGGGGAGGTCTTATCTTCCTA
This sequence comes from Galago senegalensis, assembly GCA_963575145.1. NCBI lineage: Eukaryota > Metazoa > Chordata > Mammalia > Primates > Galagidae > Galago > Galago senegalensis. Next base: position 19,092 of record CAUYTI010156276.1, read on the forward strand.
ATGAACATCTTTTACAGTATATTGGTTCATCTGTAACTTTTGTACTTTGGTGATTTCTCTATTAAATTATTTTTAAATAAGTATAAAAAGCACTTCAAAAAGGCAAAATTGGGGCAGCGCCTATGGCTCAAAGGGCAGAGCTCCGGCCCCATAAGCCAGAGGTGGTGGGTTCAAACTCAGCCCCAGCCAAAAAAAAAAAGGCAAAATTGAGAGCTCATCAGTTTATCAATACAGATCATAGGCATCTTCCTACAAAAGGTGAAAACAATTCCTGAAAAATATAGTGTACAAACAACTCTTCCTTAAAACCATATGAATCTGAAAAATTCTTAGCCCCGTATCAGGAAAGACCACAGAGTTATCAGATAATGTAATGCAGAATAAGAGTTGAGGGTGCAGGTCCTATAGTTAGACATCAGAGCTTCAAATAACTGCCTACTCTGCCTCAGTCCTCTCATCTGTAAAATGGGGGTAAAATAATAATACTCACTTCAGAGTGCTTTTTTTTTGAGACAGAGCCTCAAGCTGTCCCCCTGGGTAGAGTGCCGTGGCATCACAGCTCACAGCAACTTCCAACTCCTGGGCTCAAGCAAATCTCCCACCTCAGCCTCCCAAGTAGCTGGGACCACAGGCATCCACCACAAGGCCCAGCTGTTTTTTGGTTGCAGCCGTCATTATTGTTTGGCGGGCCTGGGCTAGATTCGAACCTGCCACCTTAGGTGTATGTGGCTGGTGCCTTAGCCACTTGAGCCACAGGCGCTGAGCCCAGAGCACTGTTCTTAGGACAAAATGAGATCAAGTTTTGATCATCCTCCAATCAAACAGCATTTCCATGTTTACAAATAGCATGAAATTTTACATATGTGAAGATTTTACTTTGATTCTCTGTTTAAATTTTTTCCAATATTTATTCTTCTCTCTAGCTAGTAAATTGGACTGCTCTTCCTAGGGAGCTAATCAAGTCAGAGAGGGTCTAGTATCCAGAGTTCAAACTTGTAGGATCTAAACAGTGAAAGATAAGAGGAGATAGAGCTATTAAAAGCTCTGTAGGGTGAACCTTCTCTCCCACAGCCCCAGAATTTAATAAACCTATAAAAATCATGATAAATGTCCTCTGTGGGAATCAATTTCGTATAAAAGGTGGAAAGATTGTATTTTGTTCCTAGAGAATAAAATATAGATGGCCCTGGAAAGACACGAGAGTGGAGACTAGGATCAAAGCTTTAGAGGAATGGCTTATGGAAAGAGTGGCAGGAAGGATGCTGGGTGGGTCTCAGCTGAGTTTGCTTGGCTGTCCAACAGATAGGAGGTAGAAAGATGGAAATGCAGGTCCCAGTTGATACCGCTAGGGATTTCCATATAAAATTAACTCCTCAAAAGCCCCCTTTTCTCAACTCAAGATTCATCAGACTTCCTTTTCACCTTGGTTTTGGGAGACTAGACCCTTGTGATACCAATTCAACATACCATTCTCCAAGTTCCAGTAAATTCATTCTACCAGCTATTTTAAATCAGCTTTCTATTATCCCACATTTCACATTTCCTTTCAGATTATGTGAAACTAGAAAACAAAATAATATTGAGTGTTCTCTTTTTTTTTTTGAGACAGAATCTCACTATGTTGTCCCCAGGAGAGTGCTGTGGTGTCACAACTCACAGCAACCTCAAGCTCTTGGGCTTACGTGATTCTCTTGCCTCAGCCTCCCAAGTAGCTGGGGCTACAGGTGCCCACCACAACACCCAGCTATTTTTTTATTGTTGTTTAGCAGGCCCAGGCTGGGTTTGAACCCGCCAGCCCTGGTGTATGTGGCCAGCGCCCTAAACACTGAGCTACGGACGTCAAGCCAGTATTGTGTGTTTTCTAATCAAAGTGCTAGTCCAAGTACCTCTTGTATCTGATTTGGAAAAACATATAAGCCATTCATGCCTTAACCATATGATGGTCCATGCTAATATGAACCAGGCACCATACTAATTGCTTTCCTTATACTAATGTACAGGAAGTCCCAAAGTTACAAACAAACTTACATACAACTCGCACTTATGAACAGAAGCTATTACAAGTAATAGGCCAAAGTACTTGTTCCAATTTACATACAAATTAAACTTAAGAACAAACCCACAGAACCTATCTTGTTTGTAACCTGGGGACTGCCTATATTTAACCTTCACAATAGTCAGATGAAGCAGATTCTGTTATTAGAGATGAGGAAACTGAAGTCAAGAATAATTTGTCCAAGGTCATAAAGTTACTGGCAAAACCAGGATTAGTTCATTCTTTTTTTGGATTAGTTCATTCTTTCAGCAACTATACCCTCAGGGTACAATGTATCAAATAAGCCACATTCTTTAAATTTTGGATTAAAGAAAAAAGAGATGTAGTTGTTATTTTTTTTAAGTACATCTATTCATAAGAGCAATGAAAACAAACTGAGAGTGATGACAAACAGAGAGAGATCTTCACTTCAAGCACCTTGGGACAGGTTTTACTTTTCAAAACTAGCTGCAACCATATTCGCCATCCTGCATGCCCTCAATCTAATTTTAACCGTGATCATATCAATATACTTTGTTCTAGTTTCTCTCCCTCGAATCTGGGAGGGCTTATGAATTTGGTGGAAGTGATACCATGTACTTCCAAGACTAGCTAATAAAAGGTCCACAGCTCCTACCAAGTTCCCTTGGGATGACGGTCTTGGAACCCAGCTACCCAGTGATACCATGTACTTCCAAGACTAGCTAATAAAAGGTCCACAGCTCCTACTAAGTTCCCTTGGGATGACGGTCTTGGAACCCAGCTACCATGCCATGGGAAGCCCTGCTATCAAGAAACCAGCTCCAAGATCTTAACCAAGATCTCAGCTAATAGTGAGCACTAACCTGGAGACAGATGAGTGCAAGAGCCTTGGAATGGTTTCAGACCCAGAAATCAGGGCCCTTAATCTTCAAGTCCTCCTAACTAAGGCCCCAGACATCATGGAGCAGAGCTTTACTTATTGTGCTGACTATACCCTTTCTGAATTCCTGACCCACAGCATCAATGAATCTAATAAAATATTTCCTGTTTTATAAGCTTTTGTGATACAACAGTCATAGCTGGAATGGCATTCAACAAACACCACTGGTTTTTGCTAATTAAGCACCAAAGCACAGAAACGTAAAATTGCAGGCAACCTGGAAAGTCAAGTTCACTTTCTCCCCAACTTTGGCCAGGTTACTCTTAACTTCAACTTAACTTTCTCCAAAAAGAAAAGCCTCTAAAGCTTAATGGAGAAGTTCTGAAGTGTTGGTTAAAATCATCATAGTGGATACTGTATTAAAATAATGAAAAGGCTTCTGGTACATATACATGTGATATTAAGTTAGCAGAAGGCAGAATACCAATTTTTATACATGCTGTGGTTACTATAGATAAAGACTATGTATGTACATGGGGAAAAGTTCAGAAAGCAAGATGGAAATGTTAAAGTAATCTGGTTTTCTACTAAAAATCTCATAAATTTTCTCATGATTGATATACATAGTATGATGTCTATATTATAGATGAAAACCTATTAAAATAAAATTATCAGAGGGCAGGTGAGGCAGATCACACTTGTAATCCTACTACTCTGGGAGGATGAGGTGGGTGGATCGCCTGAGCAAGAGTTACAGACAGCCTGAATAAGAATGAGACCCTGTTTCTACTAAAAATAGAAAAACTAGCCAAGTGTTGTAGTGGGCACCTGTAGTCCCATCTACTAGGGAGGCTGAAGCAAGAGGATCCCTTGAGCCCAGGAGTTTGAGGTTGATGTGAGCTATGACACCACAGCACTCAACCCAGGGCAACAGAGTGAGACTTTAAATAAATATATATATAAATAAATAAATAAAATTATCAGAGAAAGAAATCAGGCAAACTTCTACTCTCTCCTAAGAACTCATTCACATGTCTGGAAACACTTCCTTAGTTGTAAGACAGCTCGGTGCCTCACTTTTCTTTCCTGCAAAATGGTAGTAATAATAGCATTCATTTCATAGAGTTGCTGTGAGAAGCGAATGAGTGAGTTAATTTGGTAAAGCCTGAAACATTGCCTGATATATAAAGATTAATAAAGTTAGCTCTTGTTATGACCTCATTCAACTTCTAACAGGATAGACTGAGATCATCTCTATTAATTCTGTTTTGGGATTAAACCAAAACCCTGCCACTAACAAGCACAAGAGGTCTAGACTAGGAATCAGGAGACCTTTGTCCTAGAGTAAACTGAGGAAAGGAGCTGTGTGACCTGGGTCAAGTGTCTTAGTCTCCATTTCCTCACATGTAAAATGAAGTCTGTGCCTGCCTTTCTGAGTTCTTAGAAAAATCAACTAATATAAGCACATAAGAAAAGATTTGATCAAAGTCCAAAACAAATGCCATTTGGCCATCTTATTTGGCCAATTGTAATAGTTTGCTAGGGCTGTGTAACAAAGGGCCACAGACTGAGGGCTTAGACGCAGAAATTTACCACCTCACAGTTCTGGAGGCTAGATGTCCAAAAATCAAGCAAGACTGGTACTTTCTGAAGGCTGCAAGGAAGAATCTGTTTTATGGCTTTCTTTTCTTCTAGTGGTTTGCAACCATCTTTGGTATTCTTTGGCCAATAAACAATATCACTCTCAGTTCTGCCTTAATGTTTACATGACATCCTCCCTGGGTGCATATCTGCACCCATATTTCTGTGTTTTAAGGACACCACTCATGTCAGATGAGGGCCTCCTGCCATCACCTCATTATGAACTTGATTATCTCTGTAAAGTCCCTACCTCACAGAAGGTCACATTCTGAAGTACTGGGAGTTAGGACTTCAACAAATGAATCTGAAAAAGAAAAAAAATGAATTTGGAAAGGACACAAACCCATAGCATCAATAAAGATATTATGATCCAAAATGGGTAGTGAGGTCATTTAGGGAGAGCAGGACAAATCCAACAGATGATGACAACTTGCTCGATATGCAGAAAGAAATGTGTGAAACGCTCTTTTTGATATTCCAGACTAAGTGACTCTGGCAAGATCACTTTATGAACCTCAAATTCAGCCCAGATTCATAAATCCTTAAAGAAAATCCAAGCCAATTTTGGAGTTTCCAACAAGCTCCAGAGGCTGAATGGATCAGACAGAATTTCAGTTGGTATTTAGGCTTATTAAGTCTAACCTGAAACTTAATGCAAATTCACGGAACACAAACCCCTTACAAATTGAATAGAAGCAAACAAAGGACTCCTAAGCCATCTGGAACGCACATGCTGAATGCTGAGGTTTTCCATCTCCATAACATAGGGAGCAGGAAGAGCCAGGCTGGCAAGGTCTCCCTATCACCTGTAACATTGTACATTTGCATTTCAGGTGAATTTGAATTATTCCAAATAATGTAATACACAAAGTAATAATCATAAAGTTTCACTTTGTGAACAAAATTTAATACAATCTGAATCTCCTTAAATGTAAAAATGAGTCAGAACTTGCAAAATGTACAGGCTGAAAGGCTTGTAAACTATGTTTTGGTTAATGCATTGGACAGTGTTGTTTTAACTGATTAACATAAATAGCTGCCGTCTCTAACCTGCAGGCACTGTTGTGGGTGCACATCCAAATTTTGACCAGAGATCTTAGTGGCCATTACGCTTTCATTTTAAATTTGGCAGTTGCTAAGAATTTAAATCTTTTCAATGGTCTATAACAGTGTCATCTATGTTCATGTAAGTGATGGCCCCACTGCTGAAAAACACTGTGGAAAATCAATAGTTTTGGACTGGGAAGTAAGATGTGATAAAAAGGCTGGATATCAGCCTTCATATGTTCTATTGTTAAATTAGGAGACAGCACTATGTAAAAGATGTGAGGCTGAGAAAATGAAGCCCAGTTAGAGCAAAAATAAACCACAATGGGTGTGGGGTTTGAGAACACATCCCCTCTCCTGTGCACTTATTCCTATGGGAAAATTAACTTGAAATTGTGCAAGATTTGGATTATGTGAGGTCTTCAGAAGCATGTCTTTTGAATTAAAGCCCACCATGCTGTATTTTCTTAACAGCCTCATTGAAATGTAATTTACATGCCATATGATTCACTCCTTCTAAGTGTACAATTCCATGATTTTTAATAAATTTACTGGATTATATAACCATCCACATCATCAAGTTTTAGAGCATTTTTATCACCCCAAAAAGATCTCTTATGCTCATGCTCGTATACAATTAATCTCTGTTCTTTTTTTTTTTTTTTTTTTTTTTGAGACAGAGCCTCAAGCTTTCTCCCTGGGTAAGCCGTGGCATCACAGCTCACAGCAAATTTCAACTCCTGGGCTCAAGTGATTCTCCTGCCTCCACCTCCCAAGTAGCTGGGACTATAGGCAGCTGCCACAATACCCTGCTTTTTTTTGGTAGCAGCCATCATTGTCATTTGGTGGGCCTGGGCTGGATTTGAACCCACCAG
>CAUYTI010156279.1:0-11753 GCA_963575145.1 Galago senegalensis
ATAAATGTCTTAACACAATAACTAAGAAAATACCGTGAAGGCTGTGTTAACCAGTTTGATGAAAATATTTCAAATTGTATATAAAACCAGCACATTGTACCCCATGATTTCATTAATATACATAGCTATGATTTAATAAAAAAAAACTTTAAAAAATGTGAAAAAAAAAATCAGGGCTTCAGTTTTGCATAAGTTCAGTTTGAAAAGGCAGCAGTGTCTTGGGAGTGCCCCAAACGCCAGTGAGTTCGGAGGCTTTCTGGGTGGGCTTGTGGGGTGACCAGGAGCTCCCCTCCTCCACAGGCAGCACTGGGCCACACTTGGTAGCTGCCGCCAGGGCTGTGTCTCAGGGCTGCCTTCAAGGTCAAGTGGGGTGGGGCTCAGGCCTAGAGACCGTGCTGAGGAAGGGGAGGAGGACTTGTCTGTGGGAAGAAGCACAGAGCAGGGTACCTTGTACCTGGTCCCCTGTCAGAGACTCTTTCTTGTACGTAAACCTGCCTGAGCTCATGGAAGGGGAAGTCCTTTCACTCAATATGGGTCAAATAGGCCTTAAGCACAGACTTAAGCGTCACTACCCAGGATACAGGTAGAATAGAACATGTCCTAAAGACGATAATCAGGAGGTCACGCCGTAACCCACCGAGACAGCCCCGAAATTCACCTGAGGTTGGGGCACTTGCCTGACACTGCTACTTTTCAAAGTGAACTTACATAAAACTGAAACCATGACTCTTTTTTTTCACATTTATTATTATGAAACCATGGGTCGTGTATCAGTGACTGTATAATTGACTTCTTATAATGTACAGAGTTGTAAAATAACTCAGACGATGACAGACTTGAGTCAGATAACCTGGAAGGATGTGACCTAACCCATGTGTACTTTTCTATTAAAGCAAAACTTTTTTCTTACCTATTTTAGTCTATTTTTGCCCATCTTGAAAATGATAATAATATATCAGTAGTTTGCTGTGAAGATTAACAAAATGACGCGTGCCTTGCGCTTTGGTCAGTGCTAGACAAAGGGCGTGATTTCAGTGAGGGGCGGTGGGCTTGAGCAATGGGTGGATGGACTGAAGACCCACTGGAACAGGAGCCACGTGACAGGTCCATGGGACACGGAAGACCCAACTGTCTCTGCCATGGGAAGCTGCTAACCGTGGCTCCTGTGCAGGGCTCCACGAGGAACAGCCATTGAGTGACTGTGTGTCACCCTCTTTTAAAGGATCATCTGTTAATTTTCACAACCACCTGGATGTAAATATAACTACCCCTTTGAACAGCTGACGGTAGTACAGACTTTACGCTGGTCTCCATGACCTCTCCCAACACACAGGATAACATTGAAGGGTAGCGCCATTTTGCTGGAGTCTTTCTCTCTCTGAAGAAGCAGGTGGCAGACACTCGCTGCAGGCTCGTGTGGGTCTGTGATGGTGACCAGAGAGAGACAGCATTCACATTCACCCAGCCAGACTCGGGAGCCCTCCAGAGCTGGGGACAGACTCCTTCTGGAGAGCAGCTCTCAACCCTGACCATACCTGATGACTACTATACCAATGCTGGCTTCTAGCATTGCTCTACCCAGAGCAAGAACTCAGAAGATGTGTGGGTTGAGGACATTTTTTAAGATTCATAGGTGACTGTAATTTGCAGCTACCTTTACAAACCACGGTTCCAGGACACAATGATCCCCTGGAAATCCAGGTCATCATTATATCCTTGAAGAAGGTTCTTGTTAAAAGAAAATGTTTTGGAAAAGGTGAAATTATTCATTCGGATATAGGACATAACTTATACCTATGCGTACACATGTGCACACATGCACACACACACAGAGATGCTCCTTGACTTGTGAGGAGTTGTGTCCCAATAAACTCGTCATAAATTGAATATAGCATTAGGTCAAGAATGCATTTAATACATCTGACCTACCTAACATCACAGCTTGGCCTCGCCCAACTTAAACATGCTCAGAACACTCTCACTAACCTATACTTAGGGAAAATCACCTAATAAAGCCTATTTGGTAAAAAACATTGAATAGCTCATGTAACTTACTGAACACTGTACAGAAAGTGAAAAACAGAATGATTGTATGAGTATTTAAAGTCCAGTTTCTACTTAATGTGTATCATTGTTGCACTGTGATTGAGTTAAAAAGTTATAAGCCGACTTGGCTCCTGTAGCTCAAGCAGCTAGGGTGAGCTCCACATACGTTGGAGCTGGCAGGTTCAAATCCAGCCTGGGACTTCCAAACAATAATGACAACTACAATCAAAAAATAGTTAGGTGTTGTGGCGAGTGCCTGCAGTCCAGCTACTTGGGAGGCTGAGGCAAATCACTTAAGCCCAGGAGTTTGAGGTTGCTGTGAGCTGTGATGCCCCGGCACTTTACCCAGGGTGACAGCTTGAGACTCTGTCTCAAAAAAAAAGAAAAAAAAGAAGAAAGAAAAGTTCTAAGCCAAACTGCTGTGCAGGGTTTGGAGTTTTGTATGATGCAGGCCTTTTTAACGTACAGATGTGTATGTGTGTGTACACAGGTGGCCCTCAATAGCTCAAAGATAATGAAGAGGACGAGAATCTAACAGCCCAGACCAGGCACAATTTTCCACTGAAACACAAACTTTTTTTACAGGCAAATCTCCTTGCCTAAAGAGGTTAGGCCCCTTTCAGCTGGCGACAGCCATCTTCCCCGAGTGCTCTGACAAAGGTTGCTAGGAAGGAACGAGGTGAGGCACAGATGAATCGCAGGAGGTTAGAGAATGAGGAGGCGCCTTCCAGCGTGATCAGGTCCTTACCGAAGGTCCAGACTGACAGTCAGTGACTGAACAGGTGGCTGCCCATTATTCTCAGAGAAGATGGGGACTGACAGAAGGACGCCCAGGGTGTCTGGAAGCCAAACTCCCGTAAGTGACCCATCTGTCCTCCTGTGCCAGTAAATGGTCCCCGAGAAAGGGCCTTTCTGCTGCCTGCTCGTGACCGTTCCCAGGTAATTGAGCCCCTGGGACCCGTGCTGAGCCACACTCTGTCTTGCCTGCTTCCTTCCACGTAGCCTGCAGCGCCAAAAGCTCTCCGCTACACCTTCTGATGCCAATAAAAATTACAAACCTGTTCTAGGTCCAGAAGGTATCTTCAGGAGAGGTAGGGAATGAGCCTGAACTGAAGGCCTACTATGTGCTAGGAATGGTGCTAGAATTGTGTGTGTGTGCTCTCATTTGATTCTCCCAGCTGACTTCTTACAGTTGCTCTAGGAGATCAGTTGGTTAGACCCATTTTGCAAATGAGGAAATTGAGTCTTAGTGTCGACTTGTCCAATATTACCCAGATAGTCGGTGGCAAAGATTTGAAATAATATTTCCTGGCTCTAGTATTATTTCCTCTTGCTGCCCTTCTTTTCCTACATCTCAAAACACATGTAGCCTGTCCTCGTTTACTCAGCGCCCTCTCAGATAAATGTGTGCCTCACTGCATGACATTTGACACTGGTCCTGGGGACTGGGGACAAATAGGACTAAGAGAACCCAAGCTGAGGTAACGCCCTGCACCAGTGGCTGGTGAGGACCTTCCTTCATTTTTCCCTTAAGTTAAGGGACTAGCCTATGGAACAGGTGAGAGGAAGGGGTTTCAACCATGCAGGCCTTGTGCATTTTTGAAATTGCTGCAGTTCTCTGCCAACCATAGAGAACTTAGAAGGGCACTGTTGACCATCCTCTGTCTGGGCAGAGTAGCATGTGGCATACCCACGCTAATGCTGGCACTGTCCATAGGAGTATTTGGCTTCCTTATAAGGCCATAAGTATCTGAAGGGTAGAACTGAATTTGGGGCCACCTCTGTACTTGACCTAGGGCTTGGTACAGCATAATTGCTCGGTAAACGTGTGTTGAACGAAGGACTGAGTGAAAGAATGTAAAATCCAGGGGCACTTAGAGACAAACGCAGAGCTGGGGTGGAAAGAAAATAACCGCCACAATCATCTGTGATGACTATTGTTTCTAGAAGCACAGCTGGGCAAACAGATGTCAGCTCTGCCGTGCTAATGCTGGCATCGTGCACGGCTTTTTTTTTCTTTTTAATCCCTCTCATTTTGGAAACTTGAAGCCACTAAATGTTTCCATTCTAATGAGATTTCCACAAGGAAAAGAGAAAAATGAACCTAGAATAATCGTGTCTGTGTCATGCTGGGAGGGAAACAGCATGGACTGAGATCTTACTTTGTGTCTACGCGTCTGGTTCTCAGAAGAAACAAGCGGGGCCATTGCAGGAGGGTGCTAATGGGATAAGAGAATGTAAGATGTTTGGACCTTTTGGTTTGGGTCTGAGAAGACTTATTTTTATATCTGAATGAAAAAAGTCTCCAGGACATGGTAAGATAAGTAAGTAATATGCCAATTACACATTGGCATTTTCCCCACTCCATTCAGCCTGAAAGTGGTTGAAAGGCTGGAGTCTGATTGGCTGCTGTGTAGCAGGGAAGGTGAATGCCTACTTGGGATAATTTCAGAGCTTCTGAGAAGACTAGTTCTCATTTGTCCTAGGTCCTCCGTTCCTCAGCTGGAGGTCTCATAATAAATGCCTTAGTCTTTTGGTGCAAAGCTTTATTCCCTATTAAAATGCAAATCCAGGTGCCATTTATACCCATTAAACTAGCAATACAGTTAGCAAATGGTAATAGCCAATGTTGGCGAAATTGGGATGAAAACGGGGTCTCATTCATTACCCCTAGACACAGTGTAAAGTCATACCATCCTTTAAAAAAGTCTGGTAAGAATGCATCGAGAACCCATGTGATATTCAAAGCCCAGATATCAAAGAGATTATTTTAAAAGTATCTTGAATAAAGACAAACTGTATGGACAAAGATCCACGTGTTTGCCATGACATCACTTATAACTACAGAACTGGGAGAACTGAGGCCTAAGTATCTCGCAATCCAGCAATGGTTACATGTGTATTTTAGGGTGCTCATGCCAATGTTGCTCTTCCAGTAACCATGATTGTTTTGAATATTTTATAGCTAAGTAGAAGAATATTTATGCTTTAATAAGATCAAATGCAGAATGTAACACTGTCACAGTGTGAATCTGTAAAAATTATAGATGACTGTGTCCTTAGGCTAGAAAGGGACAAAGGAAAATGGAAATCGTTGATTGACTTCAGGTTTAGAATTCAATATAATCTTTTATGTTCATTTCTCTTGTTTGCTTCAGAATGTCTTTTCTCAAGTGAGTCTTTCAATCCCAGAGGACTAGAGAAGCGTAGGATGAAGGTGTCAGATGGTGGACATGAAAAGTGACCAGGACCCAACCAGAAGCTGGGACTGCTTGGACCCGCAGTGGGAAAGGCAGAGGAAAGGGCTGTCAGGGCAGAGCAGAAGAGTGGGGTGCCATGAAAACCAAGGTGCCATGTGGTGGAAGGACAGAGATGGCCTAGAGCAGGGGCTGTAGACTCCCGGCTCTGGACTGCAAGCCCTGAGAGCCTCCTGGGAGATCCTCGTGGCTGGGTGGGAGATGTAAGGCAGGGCTGGAGAAAAACACTGTGTCTTCTGTGAACCTGATGTAGACATGGCCCTCTCCTTCTAGAAGGCGGGGGAGGTCAAGGGGAGTCATGGAATCTGTTTCCCATTCCTCATACTGCCTTTCACCTTCTACATACCAAAGGCCTTCTCCTCCCAGGCCCAAGAAACAACATTTGAGGAACCTTTGCTGGAAAGAGAAACAGCCCTCCACCTTGGCATATCTGTAAATTCAGCTGCCTGTCGTGGTTTCTGCTCTGGCTCTCTTAGAAGCAGGGTGCTGCGCCCACCACCTGCATTCACAGCAGTGAAACCCACCACTGAACATCTCCTACTCCCATAGCATCTGGCAGAAATTCTGCGTCCTTTATCCCCATCTCTACTACAGCCTCACCAAGTGGGCACTGCTAGCACCAAGGGACAAATAAGGAAGCCAAGGCTAAAAGAAATTAACCTTAGCCAGGGTTCAACAAAAACTTGAGGAGAAGGGGCTGGAACTAAAGGCAGTGTCTGATTCTGAAGTCCGTGATCTTTTCACAAGTTTATACTGCTTTTGGTTTAGTGCCTTGTACACAGTCAGTGCTTCATCAGTGCTCATAGTAAGTGCTTTGCAGGTGTTTGCTACATCTATCATCCTTTTGAGGTTTGGCGTCATTCTCTTGGCAAAGTGGGTGTCCATAAAACAGACTCAAACCTCGACAAATATCATATGAAGCAAAGAATATTATGTTTGCAAAGTTTGATTTGAGGCTTATGGTTTTTAATCACATCTTTGTTTTCCCCACCTGGTGATGTCACACAGACTTCTCTAACAAAGAGAAGTGGGCACCTGCCGTTCTCGCTCTTCAGATTTTCCAAGGTTTACTTTCTTACCTTTTCTGATGGCAAGTACCACGGAACCCAGCCAGCTGTCTGATTCTGACACGCTGTGTCCTGTGACAAGTTCTTGAAGGAATTAGGAAAATGCCAATAAAAATGGTTCTAGGAAGAGTGGGCCGACCAAAATGAAGCTCAGGCACTTTCGTATCTCGTCTAACCTTCCAGGTCAGCTTTCTGCAATGGATGTTAAAGAAACGTTGCATTTCTTTCTACGGAAGATGACACAATCTTATCACCATGGTTGAAAGTTAAAGAAAATGGGTGGGAGGGGTCTGTGCTCCGGGCACTGAGAATGACAGAAAGGGTCTGGAAACGGCCAGATTCTGTGGGCTACTCCTCACCTGCTCTGGCTGTGTTTATACTGGCATTTTATTCACTCAGTCTCATAAGGAAGGAGATTGCAGCTTCCAGAGGTAAGACAAGTAGATGAAATGTGCATGGCTACAAACAAGATTGAGAATTTGAACCCAGATTTGCCCAACGCCTAAGACTCTTTGCTTTCTAATAAAGCATGTTGGCCAAGTGCCAGGTGGCTCTGTGGGCATAAAGGGTCGGGGTGAGGAGCTGGGAAGTCAGCAGGAGAAGACAAAGGGACGTGGGGAACACAACAAATAATGCCACCAAGTCAAGCCAGGAGTTAGAAGACACGTGTAGAAATGAGGCTGGGGAAAGACGGGGCTGGCTGTCCGGCAGATTCATTGGAAGGGCAACAGTGATGGAGGGCATAGAGACCAGGAAGAGCCTGCTGGACTGATCAAAAAGAGAAATGACTGTGGCTTAACAGAGGCCGAGAAGGTAGACCAGACATGCAATATTATTTTAAGGGAAGAATAGACAATTTGCCAAGGGATCAGCTGTGCCTGGAGGGACAGGAGTGGGAGGTGAGGGTGGGCAGTGCACAGCCCTGGTATAAGAATGAGAAGACTAAGAAGAAATGGAAGAGCTTAGGCCAAATTGACCATATTCAGAGTGCGTGTTGTACTGGTGTTAGAGACTGAGGCTCTGCCTCCAGCTCGCCTCCAGTGTACCAGAGTCGCTCCCTCACACTCCGTCCTGTTCAGAGGGCTTGTCCTTAATGGCTTGGCTATCAGGACCCTTTACCTACTTCTGTTTTATCAGTTCTAAGGTGCATTTCCCCCCATTTTAACATCTCTAAAATGAGGATGTGAAATATAATCAATGGCTGTCATAATTTAATTGGCAGTTTCCTTTCTCAGTAGTTTGTACAATTACGGTGTGTCTTACAACTGACGGTGTCTGAAAGACAATGAAATGCAGCTATAGTGTGACTTGGTGGAGTTCTCCAAAGATGATATATGTTTGATGAAGTCCAAATGCACTGTAATAATGACAATTCCATTTCCTTATTGAGAATTTACGAACTTCCTGGACACTATTTTATGTAATAATAAAAAAATGGCAATTGTAGTAATAATAATAGTAACATGAGCATCTATCATACTGGCCTAAGAATATTTTATCCCTTCTTTACAGAAGAAGAAACTGAGGCATTTGTAGTTTTCACTACAACTCTGTGAGGTTGAATGATTATCCCTCTGATAAACATGAGGGATTGAAGAGTCAGACAGGTTAAGTTACTTTCTGAAAGTCACACAGCAATAAATAATGCAGTCAAAATTTAAACTCCCTCCCAGATGCCTCCCAAATTTATTCTTCTAGTTATAAATAATTTGTAAGTGGGCATGCCTTTGTCAGAAATTGAAGAGACAGTGCCATTTACTGAGTCCCTACTGTCTGCCAGTAGAGATTTTATATCCATTATTTCATTCAATCCTCTTCCAAGGTAGACACTGTATTCTCACTGTACAGATGAGAGGAAGCAGAGGTCAGCAGTAAAGCTGAACTTGAGACCCTGATGCACCCAACTCCAGGGCTCAGGATCCTTCCTGACAAGAGCACCCCATAATGCTTGGTGGGGTCATAAAGAAATTTGCCCCAAAGCCCAAAGCACCACTGTTAGTACCATGCTGTGGATTAAATCTGTCTCCAAAGTTCATGTGTTGGAAACTTGATCCTCAGGGCAACAGTGTTGAGAGGTGGGACCTGGCAGTGGGGATTTGGTCCTAAGGGCTGTGCCCTCATGAATGGACTAATGCTGCTAGGTTGGGAGGGTTTGTTCTCATAAGAGTGGTTGTCAGAAAAGAGAGTTTCTCCTTCTCTTGCTCCTTTGCTTCCCCCCCATCCTCTCATCTTCTGCCATAGAAAGCTGTAGCAAGAAGGCCCTTGAAGAGGCCATCACCATGGAGTTTGACTTCCCAGCCTTGAGAACTGTAGAAAATAAATTTATTTTCTTTTTAAACGACCCAGTCTGTGATATTGTGTTATAACAATACTAAAAGACAGAATCACTACTGGGAAGTGGGGCTGTTGCTGTAAGAAATATCTGAAAATAGGAAAGTGGCTTTGGAACTGGGTGATGATCAAAAGCTGGAAGAATTTGGACAAGCAGGCTAAAAAATAAAATCCATATTTCCATGAATGGAGCATTAAGGAGATTCTGGGGAGGGCTCAGAAGATAAGAGGTGTCTGCTGGAGTCTAAGTATTCATAGAGATTTCTTACGGAGTCATGACCATAGTGTTGTGAAAGCCATTCTGATGAGCCGTCAGACAAAAGTGAGGATCAGGGTAATGGAAACTACAGTAAAGACTATTCTTGTTATAATGGGACAAAGAGCTGAATTGGCTGAATTGTGTCCGTGCCCTAGGGCTTTATGAAAGACAGAATTTAAGAGCAATGAACTAGAATCTCTGGCAGAAGAACTATCTAGGCAGCAAAGCATTCAGGTACTGCATGACTTCTTTTGTCTGCGTACAGTAAAATAAGGGACGAGAGGATGATATAAAGGCAGAGTTTATAATTAAAAGGAGGACAGAATGGAAAGATTTGGAAAACTCTTAGCCTGACCCTGTAAAGAATATAAAAAGCATGTTCAGGAGAGAATAGTGACTTGTGTCAAGTGACTATTCACTAAGGAGATGGATGCGAGTAGGAGGAAGCCAGGTTTTTGTCATGAAGACTGGGGGAGAATGACATGATCTCCAGAAAGATGCTTCCAGGACCTCAGGATTTGCAATCCTGCACCTTAGATCCCAGAACAGACCCAAAGCCCAAAGCACCACTGTTAGTACCATGCTGTGGATTAAATATGTCCTCCAAAGTTCACGGGTTGGAAACTTGATCCTCAGTGCAGCAACATTGAGAGATGGGACCTCAACCCCTCCAGCCATGATGCATGTGGGCTGGTGTGCAGCTCAACCTGCAGTTCCAGGACGCGCAAGCCGTGAACCTCGGCAGCATTCATGTGGTGCTAATTCTGCAGGTGCAAAGAATGCTAGAGCTGTGGGCCCTGGTCGCCTTTATCTAGATTTCAAAGGATATTGCAGACAGCCTGGGAAGCCAGGCAGAGACTCGTTACAGGGACAGAGTCACTGCAGAGAATTCTCTCTAGGGCAGTGCCTGATGAAGTCATGGGAGTTGACAGCCGAGAGACCCCAGAACTATAGGGCCAGACTCCAGAACTAACGTGCAACTCCAGTCTGGGAATGCTGCAGGTCTGAGACTTCAATCTGTGAGAGCCACTGGATGGACTGAGCCCAGCAAAGCCATAGGGACAGGGATGCCTAAGGCCTTGGGGTCCAACCCCTTCCCCTGTGTGTCTAGGATATGGTGGTAGATGGAGTGGAAGATTATTCTGGGGTCTTAATATTTAATGTCTGCCCTGCTAGGTTTGGGGCTGGACTGGAACCTGTTATTCCTGTCTTCTTGCCTATTTCTTCCTTTTGGTATGGGGTTATCTGTCTTGTACCTGTTCCAACACTGCACTTAGGAAGTCACTAACTAGCTGGATTTCATAAGTTCACAGCTGGAGGGGAATTTGCCTCAGGAGGAATTGTCCCTTGAGTCTTACCCATATCTGATTCACAGGAGACTGGGGACTTTGGACTTGAGTTGATGTTGCAAAGAGTTAAGACTTTTAGGTCTGTTGGGATGTAATAAATGTATTCAGTATGTGAGAAGGACATGAATATGGGAGTAAGGGTCAGTATGCTGTGGTTTGAATGTGTCTCCCCGAGTCCATGTGTGGGACACTTCATTCCCAAAGCAGCAGCATTTAGAGGTGATTGGGTCTGAGGGCTTTGCCCTCTAGTGGGGGTTAATACCATTATCTCAGGAGCAGACCCATTATCTCAAGAGTAGGTTGGTGATGAAAGCAGGCTGTCCCCTCTTGCTCCGCTGCTCACATGCGTCTCATTACATGATGCTTTTTCCATGTTATGACGTGGCAAAAAGGCGCTCACCAGATGCCAACACCATGTGCTGGACTCCTAGATCCAGAACTGAGAGCAGAAAATAAACGTCTATTGTGTGTAAATGACCCAGTCTGCCTTAGTCTCTCATAGCAACAGGAAACAGACTGAGCTCTCCCTTCACAAGCATGCCCTCAGGGGTGGCAACGGTGACTTTGCAAAGGCTGTTAACTTGTTTAAAAGCCAAGACAGCACACTCAGAAATGCATGATAACACACCACGACATATAAATAGATGTTTCCTGAGAAGACTCACTGTGAAACTAAAAAGCCTTAAGCTGCAACCCCTGTACTAATTTTATCCATAATTTTTATTAATTTCTTTAAAGAGAATTCAGCAAAACCTGGATATGCACCAATTTTATTTCTCCACATCACCTTAAATGCTCTGTTATCTAATTCAACAGCGGTGTTAAGATTAAGTCCTTTGGCTTTGCGCCTGTGGCTCAAGTGGCTAAGGCGCCAGCCATGTACACCCACGGTGGCAGGTTCGAATCCAGCCCGGGCCCTCCAAACAACAATGACGGCTGCAACCAAAAAATAGCCGGGCGTTGTGGCGGGCACCTGTGGTCCCAGATACGTGGGAGGCTGAGGCAGGAGACTTGCTTGAGCCTAGGAGTTGGAGGTTGCTGTGAGCTGAGATGCCACAGCACTCTACCCAGGAGGACAGCTTGAGGCTCTGTCTCAAAATAAAAAAAAGATTAAGTTCTTTACTTTTAAGTTTTAAATATTTTTTTCTATATAGTAGTAGACATGTAATATGTCCTCAGATGGTATTGATTGAATTAAATTGCCCTGGACTCTTAGTTTATTAAGATCAGCTGCTGGCAAACTTTTTTCTTAAAGAAAAAACTTGGCAATCTTTTTCTTAAAGAGCTAGATAATACCGGGCCCGCCAAACAACAATGACGGCTGCAACCAAAAAATAGCCGGGCGTTGTGGCAGGCGCCTGTGGTCCCAGCTACTTGGGAGGCTGAGGCAGGAGACTCACTTGAGCCCAGGAGTGGGAGGTTGCTGTGAGCTGAGATGCCATGG
>CAUYTI010156282.1:0-11201 GCA_963575145.1 Galago senegalensis
TACAGTGTGCTATTTTTATATACAATTTGAAATATTTTCATCAAACTGGTTAACATAGCCTTCATGTCATTTTCTTAGTTATTGTGTTAAGACATTTATATTCTTCATTTAGAAAGATTCATATGTACCCTTAAAAGATGAACCATAGACGTGATCCCACCAATCACCCTCCCTCTACCCAGCCTCCCCCTCCCCTCCCCTCCCTCTCCCCTTCTCCCGTATTCTTGGGCTATAATTGGGTTATAGCTTTCCTATGAAAGCTATAAATTAATTTCATAGTAGGGCTGAGTATACTGGATACTTTTTCTTCCATTCTTGAGATACTTTGCTAAGAAGAATATGTTCAAGCTCCATTCATGTAAACATGAAGGAGGTAAAGTCTCCATCTCTCTTTAGGGCTGCATAGTATTCCATGGTGTACATATACCACAGTTTATTGATCCATTCATGGGTTGATGGGCACTTAGGCTTCTTCTATGACCTAGCAATTATGAATTGGGTTGCAATAAACATTCTGGTACAAATATCTTTGTTGTAGTGTGCTTTTTGGTCTTCTGGGTATATACCTAGTAAAGGAATTATAGGATCAAACTAAAAAGCTTCTGCACAGCCAAGAACACAGTAAGTAAAGCAAGCAGATATCCCTCAGAATGGGAGAAGATATTTGCTGGATATGTCTCCGACAAAGGTTTAATAACCAGAATCCACAGAGAACTCAAACGTGTTGGCAAGAAGAGAACAAGAGATTCCATCTCAGGGTGGGCAAGGGACTTGAAGAGAAACTTCTCTCAAGAAGACAGGTGCATGGCCTACAGATATATGGAAAAAATGCTCATCATCCTTAATCACCAGAGAAATGCAAATTAAAACTATTTTGAGATATCATCTAACACCAGTAAGATTAGCCCATATCACAAAATCACAGATGCTGGTGTGGTTCTGGAGAAAAGGGAACACTTCTACACTGCTGGTGGGATTGCAAACTAATATGTTCCTTTTAGAAAGACATCTGGAGAACACTGAGAGAACTAGTTATAACAAAATTTTGAACGGAGAGTATCCAGTGTTGGTGAAGAAATATACTAACATAGCTGGTATAACTGGATACAATTTTATAGTTTGTGGAAAACGTATTAAAATGATGGATAGTCTTTGGCTGAGTTACTATTTTTTCAAACATTTACTGCAAGGAAATAACTCTGTACTTAAAGGTAAAGCATGAGACATCCCCCATGTGTTTCACTGGTACTTAAATCGAAATGTTAGAATCGGTGCTTACTCTCCTCCAGACTCTATGTTCAGAAAAAATGTGAAGTATTTATATTACCGAAGCTATTCTATTTCTTTCATTTTTACTGACACCACTCTGTTTTAAGCACCATTAATTTTAGCCCAGACTGTGGCACAGTTTTTTAAGGATACCATCTATAGTCCTTACCTATGGGAGAACAAATTCCAGTTGTCTTTTATGAAATAATATTAATCAGTGATTGTGGAGAAATGTGTAATCACTGCAGTCCTCATTATGCTTAACCTTGTACTTACTTGCTTGCTATGTGACTATACCTGAGATAAAGTAAAACATCATCAGCCATAAATAACATGTGTGGAAAACAGATAACAAAGGAATCTTGAAAGATGCACAGGGAATAGGACATCCAGCACAGTAGCCAAAGTCACTGACCTGTGTCCTTAGCTAGGCATGCAGCTGCAACAAAGTTTCAGTGACATGCCCAGTGAGGAATAGGGCATATGCATCAGCAGCAACAACTGGAACCATATGCACAAGCAAAGAAATCACTTAGCCAGGCACAAATAGCTGAGGCAGATACTCAGACCAATAAACAGCAGGTGTCAAGCACAGAGCACCTGCTCCCCACACTGAAGACCATCAACACAGAAAACCAGCCAAGTCTGCACAGTCCGCACATCCTGCTACACACGGCAACATGTTTTGCAACTTTTTCCTTATACTTCTTTGTTTGAATCTCAACAAATCCCTGTTAGGACCTGGAATCCGGCTGCTGTGCTGCACCCTAACAGTGTCAGACCCCCCAGGATGCTCAGTTGTATGGTAGCATTACACCAAGCATTTTGGTCTTCACTCTGCAGGTGTCCCAGAAACCTAGAGGCTCCGCCCCCCTGGGGGTCGCCCCACTTTCCATAGTCCAAAAGCCTCTTCTATGACAGAGATTCCTAGAATCCGCACTTGCATTAGAATTAATGTAATTAGAGGCACATTGGAAAACATAAAAATGATTGCCATGCATGGAAGATAAGATTGGCTACTTAAAAAAAAATACAAAGAATCTCTGAATAACTATTTGAACCAATAATTGAGTTATAAAATAAGAAGACCAAAATCAATAGTTTTCCTTTATACCAGTAATAACCTATTGAAGAAATACAAAGTAAAAAAAAAAATCTGTCCTCTCAGCAACAAAAGATAATTGTAAGACACTGTGAAAGCAGTGAAAACGAAATATTTTTCCATCACCACTTACTATTGACAAGTCTATGAGGCAACTAGTTCCAAAAAATTCAATATTTTTTTCCTCTTTGTAAACCAGCCAGGTGAACTCCACGCACTCATTTGTTTTGAATTCTAACCTTTATAACGCACTGTGTTGGGATTCTTTTACATATATGCATTTATCTCCCAAATTCCCCTCACTGCCACACTCAGCTCTCTGGAAAATCCCTTCCAAAGCTTCAATCTCTTACCTTTTGGTTTTCCCTGAAGCCTGGTATTCCAGCAAGAACACCACTTGTCTGTTGGACTTTCCGATGGTAGCTGTATATTTTGTTACCACCATGGGTATATTCCATGTCTAGTATGAAGTACACACTCTGTACTTCAGAGTCAGAAGGTACGGTGGTGTCACTTTTTTACCTCCATAAAAAGTATCTGCTCCATGCGGTTCTTGTCACCATCTTTCCTACCTGTATATGCACAGGCATTTACACAGGTACACACACAGGTGTATACACACAAACACACACATCCATGGACACACCCCTCACTCATTGCTGACTTTGAAATCTGGGTCCCAATCTCCTTCTTGACCCCAGTGTCTGCAATATTCTCATTGACTCTGACAGCCATATGATTGACCAATCCAGGACTCTGACCTCAGGCTGGAGAGGTCCCAGCCCCCACACCCACTGCACCTATGTAACCACAGTCTGTACTTTTCAACACTCAAAACTGTTCACATCCCAGAGCTCTAAATCAGACATTCTGATCTCCAACTCCAGCTCCATGTACTTCTGGGTTGCCTCTTCAGCTATTCCCACTGCATTCATTCTTTGGCCTAATTAGTGCTTCCTGTTGGATATGAACTAACTCTCTCCCCATTAATGAGTATTCAACTATCCCTACCTTCTTCTCCAGGTTATTTAAATCTCTGTCTCCCAGTTTAGTTAGTTTTGTATCAATACCATGAACTTGTTTATCTGGAAAGCAAAATCCTAACTATGGATGAATCGATCAACTGTCTTCATGCCTACATCAGGGTTATCAAAATGCTGGGGGAGCCGAACACGGTGGTTCACGCCTGTAATCCCAGCACTCTGGGAGGCCAAGGCAGGTGGATCCCTCGAGCTCAGGAGTTTGAGAGCAGTCTGAGCCAGACTGAAACCTATCTCTAAAAGTAACAGCTGGGTATTATGGCAGGTTCCTGCAGTCCCAACTACTCAGGAGGCTGAGGCATGAGGATCGCGTGAGTCCAACAGTTTGAGGTTGCTGTGAACTATGATGCCACAGCACTCTACCAAGGGTGACACTGTCTCAAAAAAAAAAAAAAAAGATTGGGAGAAAATTTTATAACCAGATGAATGAACAACACAGTTTCTGGTAAGCAGCTTAATCTGGGCCATCAACACTTTCACTGGTTTCTTGGGCAGAATTTAATCCATTCTTACTTCACCTCCAATTCTTCCTCTTCTTCCCAATAATTTCCCTTTGGTCTCACTTCACAAAGAAAGCAATAGCTGTCAAACACAGACCCAGCTCCTCCAACTTCCTTTCCATCAAACCTGTACCTTTAGCCACACACATATATCTACACACCCATTTCTCCTTCCCTCTTGTTTCCATGTAGGAAGTGTCTCTGCCCCTAGACAAGATCCCTTCATCTGTGGTCTGAATCCTCTCCTTTCCACTCGATTCACACCACCAATAAGTCCTCCCTGATATTTTCAATGTCTTTCTCCCAGATGCTAGTGTCTCTATACCATTGACATTTAAATATTGTCTACCCTTATTCCCGCCCATCTCAAAAAATTAATATCTCTGAACCCTACTGTGCTTCCAGTAACTGCCTCATCTCTCCTCCCACTCACAGCCAAATGTATTGCAAAAAGTATCAATACATCTCCTTCCACCCACTCCCCACAGCCCTCTCTAAACTGGCTTCCTTTCTTGTAGGCCAAAAGTGCTTTCACTTGGACAGTCATCTCCACCTTCTGAATCCAACAAAAAAGGTAAAAATATCATTTCTTTCCTCTCTGCACCATTCTTGCCATGTACCAGTTCCTTCTTCCTTGAAACACTCTTCCCTTAGCTTCCATGGAATGCCAATGCTTCTGCATTTCCATGTCATTTTCTGGCAACTCTTTCTCAGACTTTTTTTTTTTTTATTAAATCATAGCTGGGTACATTAATGCAGTCATGGGGCACAATGCACTGGTTTTATATACAATTTGAAATATTTTCATCAAACTGGTTAACACAGCCTTCATGGCATTTTCTTAATTATTGTGTTAAGACATTTAGTAAGTTTCACATGTACCCTTGTAAGATGCACCATGGGTGGGATCCCACCAATCACCCTCCCTCCACGCATCCTCCCCTGTCCCCCCTCTTTCCCCATATTCTTGGGTTATATTTGGGTTATAGCTTTCATACAAAAGCTATAAATTGGTTTCATGGTAGGGCTGAGTACATTGGGTACTATTTTACAGACTTCTCTACCTCTTAGAGATTTTAAATGTGGGAGCTCCTCGAGAATTACTCCTTTCCCTCTTTTCTTCTCAATGTTCCCTTCTAAGCAACTCTGATCATTTTTATGGCTTCCTGAAGCATCTTTATACAGACGGCTTCCATATTTAGAACTCCAGACCTTCCTTCTAAATCTTAGACTTACACATCACACTTCTATATTTCCCGTAGATGTCCACAGGCATCTCAAATTCCAAATGGCCAAAACTAACTTCAAAATTAAACCGCTAGCCTTCCAGTGTTCACTACATCAATAAATAGCACATTGTTAAACTGTCCATCCACTTTGTACAAGTCTGAAGTATGAAATCCACCCATGATATGCCTCTCTCCCTCATCTCTTGAAATTCATTCAGCATGAGCAACTATTCCACTTCCCATGTATACAGTCCATTCTCTTCTTTCTAATTCCACACCCATTTCCTACTCCAAACTGCAACCTCTCCCAGTTGGACTAATAATAAAGAATTTAGCTAATGTCCCCATATCCCTCCTGCTTTTTTCAACCAATTTCCACATTGGTATAGCATCATTTATCTAAAATGTAAAACTTAATCACATCATACTCCACTTTAAGCCCTCCAAATGTGCCCTAAAGCTTTGAGGATAAATACCAAAGTCTTTCAAATCCCCTGAAAGGCCGGCATTATCTGGTCACTGCTTCTCTCTCTACCCTCATCCCCAAAGACTCTACTTAGACTCCCAAACCATGTGCTCTGCTCAGATCACACTGGAAAGACGTGATTTAGGGATGATTTTCTTTCTAATGGTGATAATACTTTGTGCTGGCATCAGTGTAGAGAAATAGGCCCTTTCCTGTTTTGCTGAAGGGTAAATTGGTGAAACCATTGCGAGCAATATCGCATAATGCACCAAAGTTCTGCATATTCTGCATAATGTTCAACATATAAATCTCCCTTTTTATATTGAACCTAATATAATCATTGTGGCAGTGTTTTCCTAATAGTGAAGCCTGGAAACTAATGAACATGATTAGACTTGGTTTATTTGGTAGAACATTTTCTTTTATCTGAGGAAAAATGTCTCCTTTGATATAGGATACATGCGCACACATACACGCACGCACATAAACCCAACATTAATGCTACATATAGGAAAATTCATCATTGTTTTTAGCACATTCTAAAGACATTGCCCCAGTTGAACATTCTTAGTTGTTTCCCATATGTTATATGTGACAACTAGATCATTTGGGAAAGTTTTTATCCTCAAAGTACTGCAAATCAGAAAATTGTCTTAACTTACCCTGAGTGAAAGTTTGCAACATTCTTGACAAAATAAAGAATTTAGAAAAGACAGTTCTTTCTATTCTTTTCAGGATGAATGCCTTTTCTAAACGCTATTAGTCATGTCAGTTACTGCCACGCATAACCCCCAGTGACTACGCTTTATTAAAGCCCCATTTCAACACATAAAAGGAATAAAGTTGACACAATGAAGAAAAGTACCACCAATTATTCTTCTCACAGAAGATGCACAAGTAGAATAACCTCACTTACTGTTAATATATGCAGATGAGATGAGTAGACTAAAAATCCTTGGGAAAAAGGCCAAAAGATATGAAACGCTTTGCCCAATAAATGATACCATAAACACTTACTGAACACCTACTGTGCATGAGATACCGGGTTACATGGTGAAGATACATGAGAGACAGACCCTTCCTTGTGTGAAACAGAATAACTCAAGTCATTCAGTACAAACTTAATTCACCTTTTCAATATAAAGCTGAGTTAGAATGTTTTCAAAGCTTCATTCCTTGCTGGCTACCACCCAGGACCACTGTTATTCCCATCTTGAGATTGAAATCCTAGGACTTAACCATTCTGACCCGGTGTATGGGGACTTAGTATTCTCTACAGGCATTGTGCCAATTTTTATTCAGTCCTGTATGAAACTCTGTCCAAACAGTAAAACTTCATGCCCCTTACATACTATGTATTGCCCCAAGCGTGGGATGGCCTCAGATGTGGCGACTGACTACAAGTTTCACCAAGCGCCAGATCTACCTGAGATCACCACCTGCCCCAGTTCTCAACAGCACCACAATAAGAACCAAGGAGTTGAGGTCAATGAAGCCACCATTCTTCCTACAGTGTCATTCTCGGGGTCAACTACCCAATTTCAAAACAACTCCCAGACACATTTCTCGTGCATTCATCTTCGTATCTCTCTGGCTTCCCTCCCTCCTGTGCCATAGGAGATTGTAAGAAATGGTCACAGGTTTTCCCTTCTCTGTTTGTCTCTTTCCGTGTGACTTTATAGGTCCTGCATCATCTGTACTGGCCTTGTGACTTGATTTGGTCACTAGAATGTGGGAGATGTAACAGTGTCTAAGTCCCTAGCTTGGGACTCCAGACTTGACCAGCTTGGACTTTTTTATAAACCTGACACTATTATTAAACAAGGCTGAGCCAACAGGCCAGGTGAAAGAAAATATGATAAGAGGTGCCTATCATCTCAGTCTCAAAAACTGAGGCCACCATAAACCAACAAGCTACACAGACCTACTGGCTAACTACAGGAGCATAAGAAAGCCCCATCACAACTAGACAAACTCAGAACCCCCGCCCCCAAAAAATCATCCCTGCTGAACTCAGTCCACATTTCCAATATGCCAAGCGATTTTTTAAGCCACTAAATTCTGAGAGTTCTGAGATGTTTTGTTACACCCCAGAAAAAGCCAAGTGATATGAAGGGCTTCCAATCCTCCAACTCAACCATTATTCATATAGATCTAACACTTCACAAAACGCACCCTCCACCTCCTGGCTCTGACTAAACTTGGATTTTTAGTGACGTTAATGCTGCTTTCTCAGAAGTCATCTCATTTAGATTATTTCCGGTACCAAATGTATGCTTGAGCCAGGAAGTGGACGGTCACTTCCAAAATGCCCTTCTTGGCTGGGTGCCTATGCTCAATGGTTAGGGTGCTGGCCACATGTTCTGGGGTTGTTGGGTTCAAACTCAGCCTGGGCTTGCTAAACAAATAGAAAAAAAAAAAAATCCAGGCGTTGTGGCCAGCCATTTTTTTCTCCCACACTGAAGAACCCAACCTGCTTTAATATCATGACACCCATCTTCTACAGAGCTTTCCTCATGGATCCCACCCATCTATAGCAGAATCGCTGGGGACTTTGGAACCTGAAAACAATCTGTCTCTTAACTTTAATCAGGGATTTGTCTTGGGCAACTTTGAAAGGCCTTTGGAAAACTCATTCAATAAGTAAAATCTAAATGTGCTGGCTCCTTGCCTCCATGTATACAAGTGAATTCCACCCCCTCACTACATAGTTACTCCATTTCTACACCTATAACCTTGAATGTTTCACCACCCCAAATTACTCCACCTCTAACATATTTCAAATCTTAAGCTGTGAGACTTCTTTCACTAATATATACAAAATGAAAAGCAAACAAAAATAACCATAAGAAAAAGTTGCTATGGTACCCATCAGAGAACTATCTTGAAAAGATACCAGAATAAGACATATCTATGATTGAGCTTTAAAGGCCATTTAGAGACAGATAATTGTCATGATATATAAAACTCATCTGGAATTACAAATGAGAGAAAGTAACTCAAATAATTTTTTTGAAAAAAAGAATGATCATCCATTTCTTCTCCTAGATAATAACTCGTACTAGAAAGTTGTAATAAAATATAGTAGAAACAGTAGCATAAGGGAAAAAAAGATTAGTAGAGAATAATAGAAATCCTAGAAACTTCCTCAAATACATGTAAAGATATACATATTTAATATAAAAGGAAGGTGCCATGTTGATTAGTAAACATGAGATTATTTAACAAATGGTATTGGAATTATTCGGTAATTTGACCAAAAACAAAACAAAAGGAAAAAAGTAACTGTAATTACTAGCTCATGTACACAAAAATAAATCCCAGACTATTTAAATTTAAAATGAAGGGCCATTCATAGGGTCCCTTCAGAGGTTATTCTGTAACTATCTTAAGAATAAAAAGAGAAAAGGGCCTTGCAAAGCATGGCAATACTGATGGGTAGACTAGTAAGGAAAGACTAAAAGATTCAATTACATAAAGTCTCAAGTCTTTTTTTGTTCGAAAAACAATAATAGAAGCAACATTATAAAAATATGTTTCAATTAGATAAGATTTTATCAAAAGATAAAGATAAGATTAGATAATATTTTATCAAAAAGAACTCTTACAAAACAGAAAAAATCAAAACATGAAATTTTAAAGTGGACAATGTACTTGAAAAAATAATTTGAAGAAATACAAATTATCAACAAACATACTTTTAAAAAATTCAACCATCCATATTTTTCCCTTCATGTCATTCCCTTGTCCCTACATGTCCATTGCCTCTGCTACATTTCCACTCACATGGCCAATACATTCTCTCAGACACAACAAGTCTACATTTTCTTGCCTTTAGTCAAATACAGCTCACTTAGCAGTCTCTCCAATCTCAGATGATTACAACTCTTCCCTTTTACTTCTTGGGATCCCCAAACCTTGAAGCCATCCTAGATTCCTCCTCCATTGTCCACCATTAGAAAATCCTACTGATTTTGCCTTCAAATGACAATCTATCTGAAATCTAACCACTTCCAATGACTTCTACCTGAGCTACCATCACTTCTTTCCTGTACAGCTAAAAAACAGACCTGTTTTGCTTAAAGTATGAAACCTGCATCCCCTACCCTTGGTCTAATAATACAACTCTTTATTCTGACCACTTCCTCCCTCTCCAGCTGCATCTCCTCTCGTGACTCTGGATGGCCGTCACCCCTCCCTTCTTTTACATGTCACCTCCCTACGCAGAGCCTTTGCATGTTCAGTCCCCTCACCCTACACATCCTCCTCTCCCCTCTTCACTAGTTCAGTGCTATTTGTTCAGCAGAACTGAACTCCAACATCATTTTCTCAGGGACATCTTCCCTGATAGTTGAATTTGCGGATTCCCGGTCTTTAACAACATCCTATTGCTGCATCGTAAACATGATCACTATATGACTGATGTCTGTCTCCTTGCCTTCAGTATTAGCTCCATGAGGGCAAAGAAAACTTTCATTTCTGTTCATCCTTTTATCTCCAGTGTCTAATGTGGCCTAATTCATAGGAAATGCTTAGTAACTATTTTTCAAATAATCCGAAATTATAGAAAAGAGACCCAATGGTAAGACACTCAATTTTACCTTTGTTTAACTCAATTTCCATATGCAAAGAACAATCACTTCATAATTCTATTTCTAGGATTATTCCAAGAAAACCCTCTAGCTCCTAAATTCAGTCCTAAGGCACATGGAAAACTCAGCCAGGATAGTTAATCCAATTCTTACATCTCACTTCACATTCTACAGATCGTCTCCCCCAGCTCTAAGTCCTTTAGCATTTAGAAATTGTGGTCTGGAAAGACATTAATAGATTAAATAAATCAGTGAACAAGTACAATGGCTATCTTGTTCTGTACGAGCCTTCCCCCTTCCTTCGTCCTGACCAACAAATAAAAGTGACCTTTCTGCGATTCAGGGCCTGAGAAATGCTTGAGGTAGACTACAGGCATGGACATAAATGGGAAATTATTAACAGCTTTGCGGTGAGATGTCCTAATTCATGATCAAGACAGCTCAGTTCTTTGATGGTTTAAAAGCATGATGCTTACCCACAAAAGTGTGAAAAGAACGTGTTACCCACTGCATTTTTCCTCTTTCTCCAGGCACAATAAAGAATTAGCTTCCCAAATCTAACAGTATAATTCAGGGAACAGTAAGGTTCTTGGTTCGTATTTTCTTACAAGTAATGCTGTAATAAACTGAGAGGGCCTGAAACTGGTTTAAAAAATTTGAATACGTTGAACAAAAACCAAGGAAACGTCCAGAGCCATCTGCAAACCCTCAGTGTTAGCATCATGAGGTGTGTTTGTGCAGGCTCAGTAACTCCTCATAAACTACCATCTTTTTTTTTTGTTTTTAGTTCTTCTTCCAATTTATTACATGATACCAGGAAAGTTAATTCATCATTCAGATGAAGTAACCTCTCCCCTACTCACATTTTCTTTCTTTTTTTTTTTATTGAATGGTAACTATGTACATTAATGCACTTCTGGGGTACAGTGTGGGGTTTTCACATGCAATCTGAAATACTTCCATCAAACTGGTCAACACAGCCTTCATGTCATTTTCTCAGTTA
>CAUYTI010156283.1:0-13025 GCA_963575145.1 Galago senegalensis
TGACACAATGACTATGCAAATAACATGAAATTTATGTGAACCAGCTTGATGAAAGTATGTCAAAATGTGTGTGAAGACACTACACTGTACCCCATGTTTGCATTAATGTATACAGCTATCATTTAATAAAAAAAAAAGAAAACAAACAAACAAATAAGAAAACAAACCCTAGTGAACAAGCAGATGCCTTTTAAATAAATTTCAATAGAGCATGGAAAATAAATGTTAATAAACAAAAAAAAAAAAAGAAAGAAAGAAGATTTCCTGGAGCCAATCTGAAAACCATCAAAAGGCACTTCTCAGTCACTTGTTACCCAAATATGGGGCAGAGTAAGTTTTACATGAAAAGTTTTAAATCTTCTTTTCCACTTCTAAATATTAGAACTATACTCCACCTGGGGGTGGGTAAGCAAAGGACGCCTTATACGTCTCTACTCTTTGTCATTGGCCTAAAACCTTATTAGCTGTTTTTAGATTGTCAGCTTTATTAGAGCCCAGATTCTAATTTCTGAAACCACTTCAAACGAACGGACTGGACTTCTGCTTCTGATAATGATGAGTAAGGGAGATCGAACAAAAAAGAAAACCCACTAAAGGTGACTGTAAAGTCTGGAAAAAAATATAAATATAAAACTGTTGCTTGAGATGAGAGATATTAGCCCCATGGCTGTGAAGGCTTTTGGAACAAGGACAAAGTGAGAAAGAAAAATCTCAATCGGAAGCCAGGCAGTTGGGGCCATGTTATTTTAGGAGCATCTGCTGATTTTGGACAAGGCTGTTGACAGGTAGAGATTCGGACAGAAGTCCTACTCAGACTGATGGGGTGGGGTCTAGAAATTAGAATATCAGTGCCCTTTGAGAGGGGTCTGGTAAACTCTGCAAATTTGGGGTTGCAACTCTCAAAGTCTACAGAAAGAGTAGAAGTAGAATAGAAACAGACCCACCTTTCAGGAATCCAGTTCCTGAAAGAGGGAAGACATGGGCCTAATCTATGCCACGCTGTAGGACCCAGGTCAGGACAGTGGCCTTCTGCCTTTCCCAGAGTGGCTGTCTGCTGTACAGACTGGCCCTTGGAGGGATGGGGGTGATGGTAGCCCCCGGAGTGGAACCGTCACTCTGCAAGTGGTGTGTGGCAGGGGTGACTGGGATTGCCCCGTATTCTTGGCCTGCTATGCCTGGAGGAGAGCTCAGGCCCTGAAAGCAGGACCCGAGTGCAGGAGAAGGGTCCGCTCTTGGTCGCATCTGCCTTATGAGAAATGGTGAAGGACATTCTTCAGGCTGAAAGCAGGTGACCCAGACAGCAATGAGAGTCCACTTGGCAAAAGCCAGAGCGGCAGTAGAGATAGTTATGTAATTATGAAGGCAGTGTGCTTGCATATTTCTCCTTTTTTCTTTTTAATTGACTTAAAAAGCAGTTACCTAAAACAGCATGTACATAACTGTATTGTCATGCTGATAATTTGAGAAATATACAACAATTAAGACAAAGGTGGGTGGGAACAAAACTAGATTGAAGTAAGATTGTTGACACCAGATGCTAACTTAATGGGGAAAAAAAGTGAGAATTGAAAACAGTAAATAAGATGTAACAAACTCTAGGAATGTTAAAGCAGTCCTGCAGACGTAACAACGTTTCAGACAACAGTGGACTACACATATGACAGGGGTCCCACATATGACGGAGCCGAAAACTTCCTGTTGCCTGGTGATGTCACAGCTGTTGTGTGATGTCACAGCTGTCCTCCTGTCCTAGCAATGGGCTGCTCACGTGTTTGGGGTGGGGCTGGTGTAAGCTCACGTGTTTGGGGGCGGGGCCACGTGAACAAACCTGGTGCCCCGCCAGCCCTATAAATGTAAGGGCATACAATTATTTACAGTACGTGATGCTTAATGATGATAATACGTGACTGTGTCACAGCTTTATGTATTTATCATATTATCTTTTTATCCTTATTTCAGAACTCTTTCTACTTATAAAAAGTAAATTAATTGTAAAAGAGCCCCAGACACGTGCCTGCTGACCCTGCGTAGCCTTGGCCTGATGTGTGCCAGTGTGTGTTTTGTGTCTTAGTTTTTAACAGAAAACATTGGAAAAGTAAGAAAAATGAATGGACAAAGATTATACAATAAGGATATAAAGAAAGACAATTTTTTTAACAGCTGCATAATATCTTTTGTATTTTAAGCTGTGTCATTACAAGAGTCAGTTTAAGAAAATGGAAGTTTATAGTTTGAAGAACTATAAAAACTTATAGTTAGCTAAGGTTAATTTTTTTTTTTTTTGAGACAGAGTCTCACTGTGTCATCCTGGGTAGAGTGCTATGGTGTTACTGCTCACAGCAACCTCAAACTCTTAGGCTTAAGTGATTCTCTTGCCTTAGCCTCCCAAGTAACTGGGACAACAGGTGCCCACCACACGCCCAGCTATTATTTTGTTGCAGTTGTCATTGTTGTTTAGCTAGCTTTGGCTGGGTTTGAACCTGCCAGCCTTGGTGTATGTGCCCAGTGCCCTAGCCGCTGAGCTACGGGTGCCACCCAACTAAGGTTAATTATTTAAGAAAGAAAAATAATTTTACAAATTTAATGTAGCCCGAATATACAGTGTTCATAAAGCCTACAGTAGTTGACAGTAATGTCCTGGGCCTTCACCTTTACCACAACTCACTCACTCACATTCGTGCTGCACGTTCTATACAGATGCACCATTCTGTTCTTCCGTAGTCTGTTCTTACTGTGCCTTTTCCTATGTTTAGATATGTTTGGATACACAGCTGCCATGTGTTACAAGTGCCTAGAATACAGTAGCATACTGCATAGATTAGTATAGCTTGGGAGCGATACTCAATACCATGTATCCTGGGTGTACAGTAGCCTAAACCACCTGGGGCTGAGTAATTGCACGCGATGATGTTTGTACAAGATGACCTACATTTCTTAGAATGTATCCCCATTGTTAAATGATGTCTGACTCTCTCTTTTCTTCTTTCACAATTTTTTAAAACATAAAAACATCATATATAATCCATTATTTTATATATATAACATATATAAAACATAGAAGATTATATAAAATAATGATATCAATGTGTTGAGTTCGTAACAATAATAGTGCAGAAAATTGGGGAGGGAGAATGGAGTTATATAGTAGTGAAGTTCCATATTCCACTTAAATTAACATAGATATAAAACATATTTTAATAAGTTAAAATGTATATCATGAGCCCAAGAACAACCACTAAAAGTATAATTTTTTAAATAGATTTAAAAATCATAACAGAAACTCAAATGGTAAATTAGAAATTATTGACTTAATCCAAGTAAGTAAAGAAACAGAAGAATGAAAAAGCATCAGTGATACAAAAACCAAAAAGGAAAAGGCAGTTATAAATTCAACCAGATCAATAACAACTGTGAAGTAATTTCAGTCGAAGGCAGAGATTATTAGATTAAACATAAATAAAAAGACCCTATTATGTGCTGTCTACAGCAGTACACTTGAGATTCAGGATTCAAGTAGGTTGCAAGTAAAAAGGTTAAAACCATACAAGCCTCAGGGAGCGTAAGTGATTACACTAACTCAGACAAAACAGACTGTAAGAACAATGGATGTTACTGGAGATATACATAATAAAAGGGCCTGTTCATCAGAAATATACATGTAACTTGCACGAACCTAGCAACAGAGCCCCAAAATACAGGAAGCAAAAAAGTGGGAGAATCAGAGGGACAAATAGACAATTTAACACTAGTATTCCACTTCAGTATCCGTCATAGAATGGATAGAACAGACAGAATCAACAAGGAAAGAGAAGACTTGAATAACACTGTAAACAATCTGTTAGATCATTAGCAACCATTAAATCTATTAAGTCATTTAACAACTATTAAATCATTTCTAAAGCACCTCACCCAACAAAAGCAAAGTAAACCTTCTAAAGTGCACATGGAATGTTCTCCAGGAAAGGCTTCTGTTTGGCCATAAAGGAGGCTTCAAAAAATATAAAAAGATGAAGTCACGCAATGTATAATCTCTGTCCACAGTGGAATTAAATTAGAAATCCATAATTATGTACATAGAAAATCCAATAGAATCCAATATTTTTTAAAGCAGTGTATGAGTTTTTCATGTTTCCTTGGCCATATGATCCATATGGTTAAAATCAATTTGTTTTTTTCTGCCAGTAAAAAAAATAAGTTAAAAATTAAATTTTTTAACAAAAATACCATTTATAAGTTCCTGTTCAGGGTTAAATGCTCCATTTTTACACCTTACTGCCTGGAGCAACTAGTTGAAGACACTGAAAATTAAATAGCATAGTATAGTATAGTATTCCATGGTACACATACCACAATTTATTAATCCATTCATGGGCTGATAGGCACTTGGGCTTCTTCCATGACTTGGCTATTACAAATTGAGCTGCAGTGAGTAATCTGGTGCAAATATCTTTTATTGCAAAGTGATTTCTGGTCTTTTGGATATACTATGCAGCCTTAAAAAAAAGATGGAGACTTTACCTCTTTTACGTTTACGTGGATGGACCTGGAATATATTCTCCTAAGTAAAGTATCTCAAGAATGGAAGAAAAAGTAATGTACTCAGTACTTCTATGAAACTAATTTATAATTACTCACACTTTCTTATGAAAGATAGATCACAACTATAGCCCAGGATGAAGGAGAGAAATGGAGGGGGAAGGGAGAAGAGGGAGGAGGTTTGATAGAGGAAGGTGGGACCTCACCTATGGAGCATATTGCAAGTCAAATCCATCAAGTATAGAACACACATGTCTTAATACAATAATCAAGTAAATGAGGCAAAAGCTATATTAATTAGTTTGATGTAAGCACTCCAAATTGTATAACTCCAAAGAACAACACATTGTACCCCACAAATGCATAAATGTATTCGTGATCTATATGTATATGATTTGATTAAAAAAAATTTATGTGTCTAATCCTAAGTCAAGATCTATAGAAATCCTAAAGGCAATTATTTGGATCTTTATTGCAGAAGACTCTTTAACGGTAGGGAAAGTTAGTTACAGCCAACAGCATAAGACATGGAGACTACACAAAAATGCTAAAGAAATCCTTAACAAAGATTGTGCAAATGTAGCAAAGCATTTATTCTTTATTTTAAAAGAAAGGGGGGGTGGCACTTGTGGCTCAGTGGATAGGGTGTCTATCCCATATACTGAAGGTGGCGGATTCAAACCCAGCCCACCCAAACTGCAACAACAACAACAACAAAAATAGCCGGGCTCTGTGGCGAATGCTTGTAGTCCCAGCTACTAGGGAGGCTGAGGCAAGAGAATCACCTAAGCCCAAGATCAACAGAAAAAAAAGAAAAGAAAATTGAATAGTAGCAGGTAGACTGGGAAGAACCAGAGTTTGAAGTGCCATGAAACGATCAGTGAGTTGATATTATCTTCTTTCCATTATCACTTGACTTGAACTCAACACACTGTGAAATCTGAAAGTTGCACTATATTGCAGACAGTGAGAGTTCTCAGAAGCCCGCTAGTTCTGACATGGAGGGTCAGGAAAAAACTCCTAATTCTTACAGAACATTTAAATCACCATTTCCTCCACTCTTTGACATCTGAGTCCTCAGGCAGTTCTCCTTAGGTGGTGGCTTTTGCTACTTTTCAGAAGTACCAGAACTCCTTGAGCAAGGGGCCTTCCTCTCCAATAGATGCAACTGCATTTCTAAAGCTGCATCCTGCTGTTTTTGTTGGTTTTGTTCTGTGCCTTCCCTCCAGTTAGGACATGGAGGTGTGTGACAGACTTATGTAACTAGAATCCATGTTTCTGGACAGAAGCCCATTAAAAACATGCCAGAAAATGAACAAGTCCTGGGTAGATGACAATGAGAAGAGGTCTAGAAGATGGACACTGTTTATATAGTCCAGGCTTATCTTAACTAGTGTAAGTATGGCTGCTATTGTGCTTAGTATATCAAAGACTTTGAGAACAGAACTAATTGTCAGACCACTGTGTAGGTTGCAGACACATGTGGAGCAGATCTGCTGAGCACACAAAGGTTTAGAGCTCTTACTTGCCTACAACTTATATTGGAACCACAGAATACAGAAAAAAGCTTGGGCTCTACAGTCTGATCCAGATCACTTAGTTTTCTACTGAAAACAAAAATATCAGCATTTTCCACAAAATTTAAGAAAGGCCCAAAGTCTTATAACATAAAATTTAAAATTTGGGCTGGGTGCCCATAGCTCAGTGGTTAGGGTGCTGGCCACATGCTTCAGGGTTGGTGGTTTCAAACTTCACCCAGGCCTCTTAAACAACAAAAAAATAGCCAGACGCCTGTAGTCCCAGGTACTAGGGAGGTGGAGGCAAGAGAATCAGCTGAGCCCAAGAGTTTGAGGTTGCTGTGAGCTATGACACCACAGCACTCTACTGAAGGTGACAAACTGAGACTCTGTCTTAATTTAAAAAAAAAAGAAAAAAAATGTGAAGATATAGTCCAAAATTACTCGACATTTGAAGAACAGTGAACATTTCTATGCCTACTAGATATGCCAGTCAACAGACACTTGTGCCAATATGAAACAGATTTGTTGGAATTATCTGACAAAATCTGAAGCAGGTATTTAAAAACACTCAAAGAAAGAAACGTGATTTTTTTTTTTTTTTTACAAATTTTAAAACAAGTTGTCAGCAAAAAAATGAGATAAAAGAAAAGAACCAAATGGAACTTTAGGCATGAGAAATAAAATAACCACAACAAAGACCCTCACTGGATAACTTAAGTGGGAGAATGGAGGTGACAGATGGTTGCTTTACGATGGCTCAGCAGAAATTATCCCATGTTGATAACAGTGAGAAAAATACTGAAAAAAGAACAAGGATAGTGGGACCTAAGGAAACCAAGAAAATCTAAAATTCTTGGTATCGAAGAAGGAGAGGAGAAAGAATGTGATACCTAAAACAAAAAAAGTAATTGAAGAAATCATTGCTGAAAACTCCCAGACTCTGACAAATGGCTGAAACCCAAAGATTTTAGAAATTGAGTAAAACTCAACAGGGTAACCCAAAGCAATCTAGGACAGACACATCAATACCAAACTGCTAAATACTAAAGACTTCAGGACTATGGGAACCAAGGCCCTTGGCCCCCTAAAGGTTCTCTGCAGAATCACTGTCATGAGGCAGATTGATTGAGAGGAAAAAGTGAGCATACAAATTTATCTTACATGTATACCACAGGAGCCTTCAGAATGAAGACTGGTATGAGAGGTACAGGCACAATTATCCATTTTTATGCTTATGTTCAACAGAGTAAGGACACCTGGGTAGAAATATGATTAGACATCAAAGGTCTGATCTAAAGCTAACAGACTGAGTGGGGACACCCAGCAAGTACTGTCTGGAGATGCTTTTATGACAGGTAGATTAGGTAATTTCTTTATAGCCAGTTTCTATAGAATAATTTTACGGTTTATGGCTGGCTTCCAGGAAAAGGGCTTCTGGCTTTTATAACGTGCTTTGGGGAAGAAGGATTCTAGTTTCCATGGCTAGCTTCAGAGGAGAATAGGACGGAGGAGGCAAGAGAGCAGTGAAAAGTTGGAGAAAAACTTTTGCTTCTAAGGATGATACTGAGGCCTTGTCCCTGGGTACTGTTTTCTGAACCCCAATGAGACAAAATACAAAAATTTTAAAGTTGCCAGATCAAAATACCACTTGCTTATAGAGGAATAATGATTCAATCATGGTAGTTTTCTCATAAGAATCCAGAGGCCAAAAAGAAGAGTCATGTTTTTAAAATAGTGAAAGAAAAGAACTGTCAACTTAGAATTTTATATTCAGTAAGAATATCCCATATTCTCAGATGATGGAAACTAGGAATTTGTTGCTAGCAGATCTTCCCTTTAAAAAAAAAAATCACTGAAAGAAAAGATGAAGATGGGAAGGGAATGATACCAGAAGGAAATCTGGAGTATCGAAAGGAAAGAAATCAAGAGAAAGGATAGGTACATAAGAAAACAATAGGGACTATCCTCTGCTTAAATTCTTTAAAATATGTTTGTATCTAAGAGGACAAATAAATATGACATTTTCTGATGGGATTTTCCATGTATGTAGATATAATATACTATAAGAAAGCATAGCATAAAATGGAGAAGTATAGGAATATATAAGGTATTATCAATTTTACATTCCAAGTGAAATGATGAAATATTGATCTTTCAGTAGATTGAGATACATTATGTAATAAAAAGGTAAATTTACCAAGAAGATAAACAGTTCTAAACATGTGCAGATATACAACATAAATGAAACAAGGCCAGACAGAACTGAAAACAGAAATAGATAAACCCACAAATAACCTCCACATTCAGTACTAGTAGTATTTGAAAATTCTAGACAGAAAATCAACAAGGACTCTTTAGTTCTATGAGATTCTAAGAAAAGAAATAGCTGAAAATGTTAATGAATAGAAAAACATGCCATGTTCATGGCTAGGAAGAATTAAAATTGTTAAAATGACCATATACCCAAAGGTGAGAGTGGCTGCACTGAAAGGAAATCACCACAATCTAAAGATGGATAAAGCAATCGATGGTCTTTGCATCTCAACTTGCTTTTAGGAGACAGCAAGACTACCTTCATTTATACAAAGTGTAATTGCATCACATTAGGTGAAAGCATAAAGAGGTTGTTCTCGGTACATGGAAGCTTAAATGTGGTTGAAAGGGAGAGTTGGGTACTGAATAGTCAAACGGGTAGGCTGTGCTGTTTGTTTTTTTTTTTTCTCTATTGGGTCTCAGCCCACACACATTTCTATTCTTTGCTCTGTGTTGCTGGGTTTGGGAATTGAAAACTACATTTCCCAGATGCCCTTGCCAGATGGCTTCCTATCTGTTCTGCCAATGGGAGACATTGGAAGGATTTTAGCAGGTGGAACCCTCATGGTGCTGGTTCTGACAGTAGTGACAATTGCTGGCAGTGCAAGAAGAGGTAGGTGGACCACTGTGGTGCTTCCAGCAGTTCAGGATTCCAGCTACTGCCTTCGTAACCCCTCTCTAATTCCAAACCTGGCAACAAGAACAGCTTTTCAGTACATTCCCAGTACTGACAGCATCAGAGCAACCCCGAGTACAGCAAGCAGGGGTAACACACAGCTTCCAGGCAGGAACCTTCACCCTCCTAAGCACTGCACAAATCATTCACTTACTGTATCACATCTATTTTAAATACTTCAAGTGGTTTATGTTTTCCTGATGGGAACAAGACTAATATATACATTCATACTTGATGAAGATGCATTTTGGGAAACAGCAAGCTTAAATATTCCTCAAAAATGACCTTTTCACCTCTAAATGTTTCAGAAATGCACAAAACTATTGCATTTTACTTGCAAACATTCTATAGATAACTATGCATGTGACCAAAGTTTGTTAACATTTGGAAAGTAGTAGAGTGCTGACAGATATTTCTAGCAAGAACCCATGCAAAATAATCCATAATCCAGACCCTCGTAATATGAAACATACTTAACTCAGTACTTAAATATTTAGCTACACAGTAAAATTTTCCAATATTGCAATGCATTTATCCTCAGTGTAAGTGCTTGCTGATTTAACTGAAAACTGGTGTCCTTAGGGCAAGTTATGTATGAACACAAGTGTTTTGTGACCCATTTTGAATCTTGTGTTCATTCCTTTTTTCCCCTTCATTTCTATGGTTCTTAACATGCTTCCAGTGGCGTACCTTAGGAATGAAAGTATCTATGTAAAGAAACTTATTAAATGATAATTGATCCATGTTAACTGCCCACCTACCCGATCTGGCCCCTGCCTGCTTCCCCAACTGCATTCTTACCGTTTTCTGTGGTGCTGCAGCCACACTAGCTGCCTTGTTGGTCCTCAGGCACTCCAAATATGTTCCCATCTCAGGAACATTTATTCCCTCTGCCTGGGATGCTTCCCTTCCATATGTTCTTCTGCCCCACTGCCCACGCAACGTTATAACCTTTGCTCAAACTGCTTTTTCCTTTCCCCCATCCCAGTAGTCCAGACTGCTGACTCACCTGTCTCCTTTCCATTGGGCCTGCTTTACTTTTCCTGCTAGCACTTGTGTCTCCCTGAAATCCTCTTCTGAATATAAAAGTTTATTTTTTACCATAATTCACTGAGTATAAATTCCATGGGTCCAAGAAACTTGTCTTCGTTCACTGCCTTATATCTTGTGCTTAGAACAGTAGGTCCTTGGCACTTACTGAGCCACAGTAAACATTATTAAATCAATGTGTTAGTTCATACATTTCCACTATCATACCTATCCCATATTTTTACCCATGACAATTTTGAGATGTAACATGCATTATCAGCAGTATACACTTTAAGCAATACGGAGTGTGAAGATTCTTTTTATATAATTTGACTGGGCCATGAGATGCCCAGATATTTGGTGAAACATTATCCTGGGTGCTTTTGTGAGTCTTTTTGGATGACTTTAATGTTGATATCAATAAACTGATAAAGCAACTTGTCCTCCCTTAATATGGGAGAAGCTTATCTAATCAGTTGAAGGCCTTAATAGAACAAAAATCTGATATTCTTCTGAATAAGTGGGAATTCCTTCTGCCTGACTGCCTTTGACCTGGGAAGTTGGGTTTTTTCCCGCCTTCAGACTTGAACTGAAGTATTGGCTCTTCCTGCATCTCAGGCCTACTGCCCTTCAGACTAGAACTTACAATATGGACTCTCCTGCTTCTTGGGACTTTGGCTGTAAACTAGAACACAAAGTTATTTTTCCTGGGTCTCCAGGTTGCTGACTAATCTTGGAACTTGTCAGCTTCTGGAATTGTGTGAGTCAATTCCTTATAATAAATCAATCTCTCTCTCTCATGTATACACACACACACACACACACACACACACACGTCCTCTATTGATTCTGTTTCTCTGGACCCCCCTGACACATGTTATTTAATTTTTTTGCAAATAACACATAGATAAAGTGCTCACTATGTCAACAGATTACCTTACAGGTGAGTGCCATTGGTCAGAATTTCCCTCAGGAGATTATTTATGGATGGTGTGGCTCTAGTTACCACTATTACTAGACACACACCTTAAGGAGCCTGTGAATCTTGCCTCATTCCTTTCATTCAAATGTGTATACAAAGGCCAACATGCTCAAGTGCAACTGAATGGCATTTCACTACTACTTTGAAGAAAAAAAAAACACCCACCTGCTTTCTGTCATGTATTCACATTGATAAAGAAATTATAGCTCAGTACAAAGCCTGTTGTCACCAAGGATGCCCTAAATGATACACACTGTGTATCACCCCATCCTTGAAATATTTTCTAAAAATGAATTAATTTTGCTTTGTTGAGTTAGTTTAAACAAAGAATATGTTTGTCTCTTAATTTTGAGTTTTTGAAATCCAGTTCTCTTTTTTTCCACTAGTAGATTTCCAGACAGTGTATGCATTTTAAATTTTAAACCATTTTTGATAATGTTTACATTAAAGAAGTTCTAGTTATAGAACACTAAGGAACTGACACTTGAAATATCTGTATCAATTTGGTATTTCACACTGTTTTCCTATACCAAAGATGAGTCTAAAATATATATTCTCTTCTCTATGCTAATTACATGTTAATCAGAGTACAAGGGAATAAATTACAACTCAGTCTTCTTCAGTGGCCTTATATTTTGTTTGCATGATTTTGTGGATCATAAGTCAGAATTTGAAGGAGGAAGAGAGAAGCCTTTAGACATGTGTCAGTTAAAAGTTCTTTTTGTTCTGCTTTCACCACTTTCCCTTGGCATGACCATCTTCCTTATCTCTTCCTCTAGAAATAAGAGAGACTGACCTCAGTCTCTTTATATGTTCCATACAGAATAGGTGCTCAACATGGTTTTTATTTATATTCTTATTAAATCATGATTCTGTACATTAATGCATTTGTGGGGTACCATGTGCTGATTTTATATACAATTTGGAATGCTTACATCAAACTGGTTAACCAGTTGGTTAACAATGGTTTTTAATGGTAGTAATTACTTACTAATAAAACACTTTAGGTTTGTCAGTGCCCTCTAGAGATGTAAGCAACCATTGATATGGATTTGACTTGCCTGTCAAAATTTTTTCTGTTTTAAATACGATTCTCCTTGGATGCCTATATGTTATGGTGGATTTGATTTGTTTTTTCCTGAGAAGGCATACAGTCCTCTCCCTCTGAATGTCCCCCAGATACCTTGATACTTGTATTTTTACACTAGCACTTGAGGGAGGGATGAAGCTTACTTGCCAGTGTGTGGGTTTTTATCCACATAACTCCCCTGCAGAGACATATAAAG
The DNA here is from genome assembly GCA_963575145.1 of Galago senegalensis. NCBI lineage: Eukaryota > Metazoa > Chordata > Mammalia > Primates > Galagidae > Galago > Galago senegalensis. Next base: position 12,343 of record CAUYTI010156283.1, read on the forward strand.
CAGATTGTTGTGTTTTCTGGCTGTTTTTGAAGCAAGTTTAAGCTTCCCCCCACTCTTTCTCAATTTGATTGGCTACTTGCATTAACCTTGAACTAGCATTCTACACAATATGCAATTTCCAAGATCTGTTGCATGCTCTGGTCTCCATCCATACTTCATTATGTGAAAGTGTGAAGCAGTGGACAACTGTGATCCTTCCTACAGTTGGTGCCATAGAAGCATTGGCTTGAGCATGTGGGATTTTTCTGTTTTTACAGTTTAAGAAAACACAATATAAAGCAAGTTGAAAAAATTGTTAGATTGAAAGGTAATTTTTATCCTTGTGAAATTTCTGATCAATATCAAAAGAATCCTAAGCTAGGTACCGTAACAAATTAAAGATCAAGGAACAAAAACAGGGCAGGGACCCTTTTAAATGAGATGATAAAATTACAGAAAAAGAAATTGGCTCGGCGCCTATAGCTCAACCGGCTAAGGCACCAGCCACGTACACCTAAGGTGGCGAGTTCGAATCCCCAGCCCGGACCCACCAAACAACGACAGCTGCAACCAAAAAATAGCTGGGCGTTGTGGTGGGTGCCTGTGGTCCCAGCTACTTGGGAGGCAGAGGCAAGAGACTCACTTGAGCCCAGGAGTTGGAGGTTGCTGTGAGCTGTAATGCCACGGCACTCTACCCAGGGGGA
>CAUYTI010156290.1:0-13637 GCA_963575145.1 Galago senegalensis
CTAGAAGCAAGGGAAGGAGCCAGTCTCCTTCTGATACCTTGCCCAGGAGGGGAGTAGGGAGTTTACATTAGCCTTTTCATTTCCAAATGAAGTTACATTAACCTCTCATTCCCAAATGGAGTTACATTAACCTTTTCAGCAGCCAAAAAACGTATATTCCCTTCCCATTCTCCCACTGTTCCCTAGCTTGTCATGCATTCTTTCCAAAAATTGAGACTTTTTGGAAAGTCCACAGGACACAGGACAAATTGTTAAAAATTGGGACTGTCCCACCAAAAGCAGGACGTCTGGTCACCTTAGGTTTGCAGAAATGTGCTTCCTGGCATCCTTGTTCATGCCAACAGACTGGCAGCACAGGAACAGCACAGCCCCTTCCCAACATGGCATGCTTGGAGCCCTGGGGGATGCAAGGGGCACCAGAGGCCACAGAGAAAATAAAAAATATGGCCTAGCTTCCTGGAGCATCAATTCTATGAAGCAGACACTCTGTATGCAAACCCTGGCGTGAATTTTTTCAGACTAAATATAATACTTCAAAGAATTTTCTGGCACACCATATTTCATTTTCAGCTGTGTCTCCAGTTCCACAGGGACTGTGTACTCAGCTCTGCCAAGGAGGGCTCCCAGGGAAGAGTTATGGGGCTCTGGGGTAGGGGAAAGAGCACTGGACCAGGAGGCAGCCAGAGCCTAGGTTGAGATTATACCCCCAGCCTCCTACCCCCATTCCTAACTCCTCCTACTGTCACTAACCACACCGTCTCTAGCCCACACTGAGCATTGTTCCCTGGATCAACCCAGCAGCCACCCAAGAGCTTCCTTCCCTCACACAGTGTGATCTTTTGAAACCAAATAGGCTCAGCTCTTCCCCTCTGGGTTACCTTGCATGAGTCCCTCTGGCCTCGTAGTGGAGGCCACATTTCTATAAACCTGCATGAGGCCCCTGACTCCCTGGGAAGCCCTGGGATTCCACTACCCCATGACCCCCACATCCCGTGACCTTCAGCTCCCTGCTCCTGCTTTTCCATTTGCGGCTCCCTCTGCCTTTTCCCCCAATTTTTCCACCCAAGTAGCCTTGGCCCATCTCTTACAGCCTCACTCCCAGCCGCCTCTAGTAGGACAAGTGCCCATCTCAACAAAGTGAGGTCCCCACCCTGAGCAGCAGCTCCTGGTTTCAGTGCATGCTGAAGGCAACTGTCCTCTCATTCCTTATTCTAGCTGGCAGAGAAAGAGACTTCAAGAAGCCCTTTAGAAACTAAATCTCAGCAGATTTCCTTATTTCCAAACATAATTAAAACAGGAAGTGAGAGAAGTATGCTCCACTCTGACAAAAGCCACATTATGAAACCAAAGTGTACTCATCTCTTAGGGAGCTCCAGTCTCCTCACGGGCAAAACGCCACTGCCAGGCTTCCGTCTGACTCTGTGGAAACTCACTTCAAGAGGTTCTCACTGGTGTTTGATTTTACTTTGTGGCAGGATGAAATTCTTATGGCTTTGACTGCCAAAGAAAACCCCTGCAGAGCCAAAGTCAGACCAGGGAAAGGAAGGGGTTGCTGAGAGGCAGGCTGGGGGCCAGCTGGAGGGTAGAAGAGATCTCAGTGTTTTCTTCACTCAAAAAACAAAAACAAAACAACAGCAACAACAGAAAAAAACTTCTGTGGAGGAACTCCTATGTCCCCCAAGCAAGTTCTAACTTCACTAAAAAAGCTGAGCTGAGCTCTGCCAATCAATGCGGTCTTCTTCCAGAAAGGAGAAGAACGGTGGCTCTCTCCTCTCAACTCTAGGGCAGAGTTAACAGCAAACTCTGTTTGTTTTATATGTAGCAGACCAAACCGGACTCCAGTTTATCAGTGGATGCCACTGTTAACAACTCCCAAGTGTTCTTGCTGCTTCTGATTTTCTCTGTTGTTTGTTTTGTCATTTATTTTGTTCTTCCCACAACTTGCAGTGAACAGAGATTGATGAACTAACAAACACAAGAAGGAAACCAGCAAACCACCCTGGGAGCCAAGCTGTGTGCCACAGTCAATGGAGAAAGGTCCCAGACCCAAAGTTGTTTTCTCCCATTCTTATAAATATGCTGGTATCCTGTCCTGAACTCTGCCAACAGCTTGAATTGTCATCTGGTCATTCGTCTATTCATCTAATACTTTTTGAGTTGTTATGTGTGAGGCATTGCATTGAAAGTCATCCATACACAGTAGTTCTCAAACCTTAGTGCATCAGTGTCACCTGGATGGGTTGCTAAATGATGGCTGGCTAAACCAGCCCCCACCCAGTTTCCCATTCTGTAGCAATGGAGTGGGCCCTAGACTTTGTGTTTCTTAAATGTTTTCAGGTGATATTATTACCAAGCCAAAGTGGATGTGGTTGTCCATGCACAGTGGAATGCTAAACACTGAAGAACTAGGTTTTTGTAGAGAGAAAAGTTTATTGCAAGGTTGCTAAGCAAGGATAAGAGCTCAAATCTGTTATCACTGAGCTGGGGACTGAGGTAGGTTTTGTAAGCAGAGGGTAATGAAGTGTGATCTGATTGGATCTTGTAGTGAAACAATGCCAGAGATGTAATATGAGTGGATCATGCCATGGGGTGATGGCAGGGCTCAATCTGATTGGATCATAGATCTTGTCATGTGGTGTCGGCTTCTTAATTTGGTCCCCATTCCTTGGGCTAAGCACTTGGATGCCACCTGTGTTTGCATGTTTAGTTCATCTGGGCATGCTCAGAGTAGGTAAGTTGCAATCGGTCGTATGTATGATAGTAAGTCTTTTTTTTTTGAGACAGAGTCTCACTATGTTGCCTTTGGTAGAGTGCTATGGTGTCATAGCTCACAGCAACCTCAAACTCTTGGGCTTAAGCGATTCTCTTGCTTCAGCCTCCCAAGTAGCTCGGACTACAAGTGCCTGCCACAATGCCCAGTTATTTTTTTTTTTGTTGTTGTTGTTGCAGTTGTCATTGTTGTTTATCTGGTCCGGGCTGGATTTGAACCCACCATCCTTGGTGTATGTGGCTGGCACCATAACCAGTGTGCTACAGGCACCAAGCCTATAGTAAGTCTTGAAATCAGGTAATGTCAGTCCTCCAACAGTGGCTTTCTCCTTCCATATTGTGTTGGCTATCCTGTGTCTTTGTCTCTCTATATACACTTTCGAATCAGTTTGTTAATATCTACATAATAAGAGATTTTGATTGGGATTGAATTATATATTAAGTTGAGAAGAACTGACATCTTGACAATATTTTGTCCTCCTATCTATGAACTTGGAATATCTCCCCAATTATTTAGTTCTTTGAAATTTTTCATCACAGTTTTTTAGTTTTTCTCATGCAGATCCTATATATATTTGGTAGCTTTATACCTAAGTATTTCATTTTAGGGGGTGCTAATGTAAATAGTGATATATTTGTAATTTCAAATTGCACTTGTTCATTGCTGGTATATAAGAAAGCAATTGACTTTTGCATGTTAACCTTGGGCCCTGAAAGCTTGCTATAATTGCTTATTAGTTCAAGAGTTTTTTAATTGATTATTTTGAATTTTCTTTTTTTTTTTGGCCAGGGCTGGGGTTGAACTAACCACCTCTGGCATATGGGGCCAGCAACCTACTCCTAGAGCCACAGGCACTGCCCCGATTAATTTGAATTTTCTACATACACAATCATGTCAGCAGTTTTATTTCTTTCTTTCCAATCTGGATAACTTTTTTTTTTTTTAAGAGACAAAGTCTCACTTTATTGCCCTCTGTAGAATACTGCGGTGTCACAGCTCACAGCAACCTCCAACTCCTGGGCTTAGGTGATTCTCTTGCCTCAGCCTCCCGAGTAGCTGGGATTACAGCCACAATGCCTGGCTATTTTTTTGTTGTAGTTTGGCCAGGGTTGGGTTTGAACACACCACCCTTGGTAATATGGGGCTAGCACCCTACTCACTGAGCCACAGGTGCCACCCCCAATCTGGATAACTTTTAATTCCTTTTCTTGTCTTATTGCATTAGGTTAGACTTATAGTACAACCTTGAAAATCAGGGACAAGAGAGGATATCCTTGCCTTGTTCCTGATCTTAGTGAAAGAATATCTAATTTCTCACTGTTCAATATGATGTTTATTATAGGGATTCTTTTTTTTTTGTAAATGATCTTGATTATGTTGAGAAAGTTTACCTCATCTAGGTTTGCTGAGAGGTTGTTTTATTTTTAAACCATAAATGAGTATTGGAATTTGGAAAATGGTTTTTTCACACCTACTGCCATGATTATGTACTTTTTCTTCTTTAGTCTGTTGATGCAAAATATCATCTAGAATGAGATAGGAAATATTCCCTCTGCTTCTATCTTCTGGAAGAGATTATAGAAAATTCATCTGTTTTCTTCCTTAAATGTTTGGTAGAATTCACCAGCAAACTCATCCAGGCCTAGTGCTTTTTGGTTTTGAAACTTTCAGATTGTCTATCTCTTCTTGGGTGAGTTTTGGCATATAGTGTTCTTCAAGGAATTGCTTTACTTCTTCTAGGTTATCAAATGTGTCGGCATGGAGTTGTTAGTAATAATTCTTTATTATCCTTTGAATATCCATGAGATCTGTAGTGATGTCCCCTCTTTCATTTCTCACATTAATAATTTGTGCATCTCTCTTTTTTCTTAGTTATCCTGGGTAAAGGCTTATTGACTATACTGTTTTTTTCAAAGAACCAGCTTTGAGTTTGGCTAATTTTCTCTATTAATTTCCTGTTTTAAATTTCATTGATTTCTGGTATAGTTTTTATTATTTCTTTTCTTGTGCTTACTTTGTATTTGATTTATTCTTTCTTACTTCTTGAGGTGTATGCTTAGACTATTGATTTTAGATCTTTCTTCTTTTATCATAGATGTATTCAGTGCTATGAATTTCCCTTTAAGCTCTGATTTTGCTGCATTCCACAAATTTTGATAAGTTGTCTTTTTATTTTCATTTAATTCAAAATGTCTTAGATTTTTTATTAAGATTTCTTTTTTGACTTATGTGTTATTTAGAACATGCTTAGTCTCCAAGTAGGAATTTTTAAAATATCTCTCAGGTATTAATTTCTGTTTTCATTCCATTTTGGTCTTAGAGCAGATGTGGTACAATTTCTATTCTTTTAAGTATGTTAAGATGTATTTCACAGGCCACAACGTGGTCTATTTTAGCAAATGTTCCATATGAGCTTGTGAAGAATGTATATTCTGCTATTGTTGGATAAAATATTCTATAGATGTGAATTAGATTCAGTTCAGTAAAGGGGCTTTTGACAAGTTCAACTATGTCTTTACTAATTTCTGCCTGTTGGATCTACCCATTTCCGATAGAGGGTGTTAAGTCTCCAACCATAATAATAGATTTATCTCTTTCTCTCTTTGTCTTTCTATCAGTTTTTACTGATAGATATATTGTAACACTCTTTTTTTAGGCACATACACATTAAAGCTTGTTGTGTCTTTGTGGAGAATTCACCCCTTCCACATTCTATGATGTCCCTCTTTGTCCCTCTGATAATTTTCCTTCCTCTGAAGTCTGAAAATCCTGAAGTTTGCAAATGTCTGTGTGAAATTAACAATTAGTCCTACTTTCTTTTGATTTATGTTAGCCTAGTATATCTTTCTCTGTTTCTTTATTTAATATATATGTGTCTGCATATTTAAAATGACTTTCTTTTTTTTCTTTGTAAATCCTTACAATCCCCACCAGCTCCTTACATTATTATATGTTTACATTATTTATGTATTCCTACATGTTGTATACCTTTTCCATTAAAGCCCTTAATGTATTATTTACATTTACAAAAATTCTCTTCTGCCAATTCTGGTATTCCTATCATATCTGACTCTGATTCTGATGCTTGCTAAGTTTCCTCAAACTGTGTATTTTGCCTTTTAGTATGCCTTGTAATTTTTTGCTGAAAGTTGGACATGACATATTGAATAAACAGAACTATGGCAAATAGGTTGTCAGTTATGTGTTGGTAAGATGCAGAAGGAGGGAAAGCATTCTATGGTCCTATGCTTAAGTCTCAGTGTTATCTTCTACGCCACAGTGGACCATGGATTTTACTGGTGTTTCATGGTAACCTGCCCCCCAGATGAGACAGAATGGCTAGAAGGAAATGGAGTCGAGTATTTTGCTTCCCTCCCATCAGCGAGGCTCTAGTTAACTACTTTCTGTTCAGGATAGGCCTTGTTAAAAACAACAGAGTATTCTGGAATATTTTTAAATGTTTCTCTTACCCCCTCCCCCTTATAGAAGCAGGGATGGATTTTCTCTAATATTCACTGTGAGGATCTGATAGAGATCCTGGAGGTAAAATTCACAAAAGCGTGCCCATGACTGGATCACCGAGAGTTTGCCAATTACAAGCCTCCAGCAATTTCTCAATTAGTTTACTTTTTTACTTGTTAGGATACAGGGATGACTTCCAAGCTTCTTACATGCCAGGTAGGAAACCAGAAGGCTTGATAATTTTGGCAATTTTTTTTCTTCAGAGCAAGGTCTCGCTCTTTCATTGAGGCTGGAGTGCAATGGCAGAGTCATAATTTACTGTAACCTTGAAATCCTGGGCTCAAGCCTCAGCCTCCCAAGTAGCTAAGACAACAGGCATGTGCTACCATGCCCAGCTAATTTTTTCTTTTTTTTAAGATACAGTCACACTATGTTACCCAGGCTGGTCTCAAACTCCTGGCCTCAAGTGATCCTTCAACCTCAGCTTCCCATGTTGCTACAATTACAGGCATTGGCCACTATGCCTAAACCTGGCCTTTTAAAAAAATTGATGCATAATAGATGTGCATATTTTGAGGTTCATGTAATATTTTCAAACATTCATATAATGTTTAACAATTAGATCCGATAATCGGTATCCATCACCTTAAACATTTATATTTTCTTTTTCTTTGTTTTTAGACAGGATCTTGCTCTGTCACCCAGGCTAGAGCACAATGGCTTCATCATAGTGCACTGCAATTTCAAATTCCTGGACTCAAGTGATCTTCCTGCCTCAACTTCCTCAGTAGCTGGAACTATAAGTGTGGAGCACTATGCCTGCCTAATTTTTCTTATTTTTGTAGAGAAGGGGGCCTTGCCCTTGCTCAGGCTGGTCCCGAACTCCTGGTCCCAAGCAACCCTCTGGCTAGAATTGCAGGCATGAGCCACCAAGCCCAGGTCCAGATCTTTTTAATATATCAATATCTCTGCTGCAGAATCACAAATCATGTTGGGTTTTTTTTGCAGTTTTTGGCCAGGGCTAGGTTTGAACCCACCACCTCTGGCATATGGGGCCAGTGCCCTACTACTTTGAGCCACACGTGCTGCCCCCACAAATCATGTTTTAAACTACAAAATCTCTTCATTTTAACCTTGGCTATGGCCTTGTATTTAAGGAAAGGTTGAAAATATAAATGAAAGCCATTCTGTCACTTGTTACCCTGATCACATATTCCTTTATCTCTCCCCAGAAGTTGAAACTATCCTAAAACACATTTGTGATCATTTCCATGCATGTTTTAAGATGTGATGTGAACAATTGCATGCTGTGTGCATTGCTATGCAACTTGTTTTTCATTTAACACTGTGTTTGGGGATTTATGTTGATAAATGTAGCTCTGGTTCATTCATTTTAACTGCTTATAATACTCCTTTGTATGAATATATCACCATTTATTCATTTCCCTATTGATAGATATTTGTTTCCAATATTTTTCTATTATGGGAAATGCTGTAAAAATATTCTTGCTTCTTTCCCTTGTACATGTGTAGAAAAATTCCTAGGAAATGAGTTGAATTAGTTGAATTGAGGGTATGTTTATCTTCAATTTTACTATTAATAGAAGTAACTGAGCTACTTTCCAAAGTGGTTGTACCAATTTATACTCTCACCAGTAGCTTGTTCCTATAGTTCCATGTAGTCCCAACTCTGTAATTGCCAGACTACTTTTGTTTTTTTCTGTTGAAAATGGAATGTGGTTTTAATTTGCATTTCCCTGTTTACTGATGGGTTGAGGATCTTTGCATATATTTATTTGCCATTATTTTCCTTTTTTTTTTTTGCGATTTTTGGCTGGGGCTGGGTTTGAACCTGCCACCTCTGGCATATGTGGCAGGCGTCCTACTCCTTTGAGCCACAGGTACTGCCTAGCCATTATGTTTCTTTTTTTGGAATTGCCTCTTCAAGGTCATTTGTCCATTTTGTACTGGATATTGTTGGTTCCTTAATTGATTTGTAGAAGTTCTTTATATATTCTGGATACTAGTCCTTTGTTTATATATTCTGGATACTAGTCATTGTTGTTTGGCGGGCTGGGCTGGATTCGAACCCGCCACCTTGGGTGTATGTGGCTGGCGCCTTAGCCACTTGACCCACAGGTGCTGAGCCAACAATTGACTACTTTGTGGCTTTTTTTGTTTGTTTCAGATTACTATTAGGGTACAAACGATTAGGCTATAATGTTTGAATTAGCTAGGTAAGGTCCATGTTTTAGCTGTGTCCTTCACCCACTGCGCCCTTCACCCACTGTGCCCTTAGGTGGGAGCCCATCCAGTCCCCTCCTCCTTCCCTTTTCTCCCTCCTCCCCCAACCCCCAACTTGAATTGAATTGAGTTTTTCTTTTTGTATGGGCATATGTTAGATTGTCTACTGGCTTCATATTAGTATTAAGTCCACTGGGAGAAGTGACTTCTTCAGGATTTTGTGTCTTCCCACCCACAAACGTGGTAGATACCTCTATTTGTTTAGATTTCTTTTTTTTTTTTTTGAGACCGAGCCTCAAGCTGTCCCCCTGGGTAGAGTGCCATGGCATTACAGCTCACAGCAACCTCCAACTCTCCAACTCCTGGGCTCCAGTGAGTCTCTTGCCTCCGCCTCCCAAGTAGCTGGGACCACAGGCACCCGCCACAACGCCCGGCTGTTTTTTGGTTGCAGCCGTCATTGTTGTTTGGCGGGTCCGGGCTGGGGATTCAAACCCACCACCTTAGGTGTACGTGGCTGGCGCCTTAGCCGGTTGAGCTATAGGTGCCGAGCCTAGATTTCTTAGAATATATTTTCATAGAGCTTTAGACTTTTCTTCTGCACACAAATGGTGTCCATCATTTGTTAGTTTAATTCCTAGGTATTTACCAGATATTTATTGCTAGTGTACGGAAGTACAATTAAATTTTAATATATTGATATTATATCTAGCAACCAATATGTTTTTAAAGGTGAAGTCTTAATATGTCATCCTTCAGCCAATTCTTAGTTCTTCTTGGGCACAAGAGAACCCATTTCTGTTTTTAAATCTACCTGTAGAAGATTTTTTAACTCAGTGCTTTGCAGAATGTCAGGCCCATTGCAGATGTTCAATAAATATCTATTAAATAAATAAGGATCAAATGAAGGCATTTTCATTTGGAGAATTATGCATTTCTCTTTGATCTGCAAAGTCTATACTTAGCTATGTTAGCATAAGAATATAATATGTGTACCCCACCTTCCAATTTTATATTGGTAAAATTTAAAATAAACACTGAAAACAGCTGTAAAGGAAGGAAGGGAGGAATGGAATATCACACACTGATATCTGTGGGGAGGGGGGCATTGTTGCTAGGCAACCCAGTCACTCCTAGCATTTGCTGAGCCCGGGTCTAGAAGGGTTTCCTTTCCCTGTCTCCTCTTCTTTGTTTTCCTATTCCTCTCATCAGATAGTCAAGAAAAAGATTATCCAGGACTGTGGGAGGTGGGAATGAGGAGTTTACTGACCAAATCCCATGGATGTAGGAAAGTTATGATTCCATCTATAAAACACACATTACAGAGTGAGATTTACCTTCCCCTTTGGAGAAGGCAGGCTGGCATTAAATTCAGGTTGTAATAAAATGTGCCTTCTGTAATCATAGACTTGCATTGTTGAGATCTGAAAGGAAGTTGAGATACAATAGCCATGTTTTGAAACAAATTGCCCCCTTATGAGAAATCGCATGAAGTTTGAGTGAGATGGGTTCTTCAAGGCAGGAACGTGGATTCTGCTTTAGCATTTGACATGATGATGGGAGAGCCACCTGCACACTGATGAGGACAGGACTGTGAAGCCGCTGAACTGTCAGAAGTGGAGACCTAGATCCTCCTGTCCTCCGTGAAGCCACTGCAGGAGCTGAGTCACCACACAGGGCCCACAGTGTGACAAGCAGAGGCTGAGGGCTGAGCTGTTGGGAATGCCACCCTCTAAGGAGGAGCAGCTGGAGAGAGAGAGAGTCTCACTAAGGATGCCTGCCAGGAACAGCTGGAGAGGGGATGGGACGCCGGGGACAGGAAGCATGCAGTGCTTTGAGGAGGAAGTGGGATGGGGCCAAATGCCAGAGGGAGGGCAAAGAAGATCAGCAGACCATTCACTGGACGTAGTTCAAGCTGGCCCCGGGCCACCAGGGTGAGTTGGTACATTCTTCTCTGGCTCTTCTGTGTTTGTGTCCTGTGTCCCTGGAGGGCTGACGTCCTGGTGGGCAAGTTTGATCACGCCATTTAAGTGAGTCTGTTTATCCATCTGTAAGTGGAGGATAATAACTTCCGTAAAGACTCTTCTACACGTAGGGGTGTAAAAAATTCTTTTTCCCTCCATCCATTTTAGGTTCATTCCCTGGGGGCTGTAGACTGACACAAGACAGGTGAATAAGGGAAAACCAAACCAAAGTGCGTTAGCATATGCATCGTGTACACATGTGGCTGTGTCCAGAGAGGAGTAATTTAAAGTGGTGGCTAGAACCTTAGCAAAAGGACAATACATTTTTAGAGAAATGACAAGAAAAAGAAAGAGGATTTTGAGCTTCTAAGAGTGGCAAATTATGGGGAGATAAGTAGATGGGGAAATTATCAGTAGGTAAAGGCTAGTTTTGCAAGGTTTTCAGAGCACATGTAGTGAGAATAAGATGGAGTCAGTCACAGTCAGGCTGGGGCTGAAAGGACAGCTGGTCTGGCTGGTTTAGGGCCCATGTGACCTTCATCTCACGAGTTTCATCCTTTTGTTTTGTAAGTTCAGCTTTAACCTGACAGTGTCTATCTTGAGTAGTTTAGGGCAATTGATTAAGGAGATTAACTTTGGAACTGGAATATTGTTATATGAACTATAGGTTATGACAAGTATTGTTTATTATGGGGTCGTGGGTTATGGAGATTACTGTTGTTTAAGATAAGGGTTAGTGTAATTATTGCTTTAACTTCTACGTATAAAACTGTGATTCTGGAAATGGACGAACAGAACAGTCTTGGCGAGGTTACTCTCACTATTGGGCAGAATCACCAGACTCCGGACAAAGTGGACCTATCCACTGGTGGACCTATCCTGTCCCTGCATATTGGCTGACAATGACACGCATCTCGCAACAGTTCCTTATGTAGATTCCTCTGGTGCCGTCTCAGAACGGAAAGGGGTCTAATTTGTCTCTGGAGGCCTTAAGAATCCTCCTGCCCTTCCCAGGCAGAGGGGGAGGGCAGAGAATTGTTCTCATGTCTGCTTCTCTGTAATTGCCTTCAGCTCAAAACAATCCTTATGCCAAAGTGGCAAATTTCAGGTGGCATATTCTATATCCTTGATAATGATCACTAAAGAGATGCTCCGTATCTCATGATGTTTCTTGATGAGCTCTTAGCTCCTTTCATTTTTGTCTTCCTCACCCAAGCCTCCTCCTCAGAGCTCCTCTGACTATCTCTCACCTCTCATAACATCCCAGCCTCTCGGCGCCTTCCTTTGTGCTTAAGTTTTCTATGGAGACTCCTTGTGAGCCCATGTGTGTGACAGGGGAGTGCTACCTGCACTCCCTTCCCATGCTCTGCCACTCCCCAGACCTCAGCAACCCCTCCTGAATGTGATTTGCATTCTCTGGAAGTTGAGAACACATTAGATAAATCGTCCATAGTGTCCTTAGAGTGATTTCCACGTGGAGATGTTCAAGTGACCCTTCGGTCTTCTCCTCGGGAAGGATGCATGGTTGCTAGGAGACTGACAATAGGTCTTAACTACACCTAGCAGGAAAATGCTCCCAACCTAAAGCTCAGCAATTATAGTCAACATCTTTACCTGCTGTTTCATTATCATCTTTTAAAAATCAAATTTAGGGAAACATTTATGGAACTTGTGCACACAAGAAACTTGCAAAGCATACGGCAGATCATGCTACCCATCAGCTTAAAAACTTTCTGTGTCCTACCCCAACCCCCCAAATTCCCCTCACAAACTGACCTACAAAGCCAGCCTCAGTTCACACCTGCTCTAGGCTCACCTGGCTTCTGCTTGTCTCTCCACTGCTCTTGGGTCTCCCCACTATCCCATCTTGCTCTTGCCTGCTCTGTGCCTTCTCAGTTTTAAAAGGCCAGCTCAAAAGGTACTATAGACACTATTAATATTTATTCCAGGCTGAAGGAATAGCTCATTCCTGTCCATTAATGATTTGAGATGTGCATGCATTCATTTTACAAAGGTCTTTTGTCTACCAGGTCCTTAGCACATCTTGTTTTCCTTCTTTCTCTCACTTTCTTTCTGTTTGTTTGAGAGAGTCTCGCTTTGTTGCCCTGGAGAGCACACCCTGGTTAGCTTACAGCAGCCTCAAATTCCTGGGCTCAAGTGATCCACCTGCCTCAGCCTCCTGAGTAGCTGGGACTAACTACAGATGCCAGACACCACGCCTGGCTAATTTTTCTACTTTTAGTCGAGAGGGGTCTCACTCTTGCTTAGCTGGTCTCAAACTCCTGAGTTCTAAGCGATCCTCCTGCCTCAGCCTCCCATAGTGACGATTACAGGATCTCTCACTCTGTCCCCCAGGCTAAAGTGCAGTGGCCCACTCATACTACACTATAACACTGTAACTTTGAACTCCTGAGGTCAAGCCACCCTCCTGCCTCAGACCCCCAGTAGTTGGGACTAGAGGCCCACACCAACATGCCGGGCCTCCTTCATTAATGAGACACTTGCTGGAATTGCTCTCTGCCTGCCTCTATCATATGGATTTCCCAGTGGTGACAGCTGATAATTCCACTAATTCAAGAATTATGGTCCTGACTTAATAAATATAAAGTTAAGAATTTTAAAATTTAAGAAACAGTAATTATCTTCAAATGGCTTCTTAGAAATTATATGTGCTCTGTAACCCAATCATGTTTAGCACAGCAATAGGAGAGGTCCTGCTACAGCCAGGCTTCATTCAGGTTTTATTAAATGTAGATGTCCCCAGAAGGCCCTTACTCAAGAGAATAAGTTTTTTTGAAATCTTATCGTATCAAAAGCTCATTCCTTTTTTTTTTTATTGAATGATAACTATGTACATTAATGCACTTCTAGGGTACAATGTGGGGTTTTCACATGCAATCTGAAATACTTCCATCAAACTGGTCAACACAGCCTTCATGTCATTTTCTGTTATTGCTTTAAAATGTTCACATTATACTCTTAGAAAGATTCACCTGTACCCCTAATAAGACAAACCTCAGAAGTGATCCCTCCAAACCCCCTCTCTCCACCCATTCCCCCCTCCCTTCTCCCTCCCCCCTCCCCATATTCTTAGGCTATTTGGTTATAGCTTTCATATAAAAGGTTTAGATTAGTCTCATAATAGGGGTGTGTACATTGGATACTTTTTCCTCCATTCTTGTGATACTTTGCTCAGAAGA
>CAUYTI010156297.1:0-15001 GCA_963575145.1 Galago senegalensis
TGGCGGGTTCGAATCCCCAGCCCGGACCCACCAAACAACAATGACGGCTGCAACCAAAAAATAGCCGGGCGTTGTGGCGGGCGCCTGTGGTCCCAGCTACATGGGAGGCGGAGGCAAGAGACTCGCTTGAGCCCAGCAGTTGGAGGTTGCTGTGAGCTGTAATGTCAGGGCACTCTACCCAGGGGGACAGCTTGAGGCTCTGTCTCAAAAAAACAAAACAAAACAAAACAAAACAAGTTTGATAAAATAACAAATGGTTCTCATAGCTCCCAAATAGGAATAACATTTTTTCTGTACTTAAAATTGAAATATTGGCACTTACTGATGATGACTTTAGAGATTCCCTTCCTGGAATAGTCAATGAATAAAATTCCCCATATAGATTTGACTGTATAGGATATTAGCAAAACCTAATCAAGGTAATTCAAAAGTAAATCCTAATTTAGACAAGACTTCTTTTCATGTCACTGTGCACCATTATTATTGTCCTCATTTTATTATTACCTTCAACATCACAACTGGCATTTATCGAAAGTTTTTGTCGACATCTTTTTATTGAACTTTTTACAGATTTCTCATTTAGTGTTCATAAAAATTTTATAGGGAAATTACTGTTATATGAAGCAAATTAAATAAAAGGCAAAAAATGTTTGCAATTAATCTTTAATTTTTATTTCAACATCACTCAGTAGTTATACAAATGTATGTAATGGGAAATAAACTTTAGCACATTAATTTTTCTAGCTATGATTCTCATTGGTGAATATAATATATTAAATTCAAATAATGCATATAACTTGTAAATAACATGAAAGTTGAGTTATTCTGTAGCCCGTAACTAACCTATATTCAACAAAAAAAATGGGCCTTATCTAAACATACATAATAATATAGATGACATTTACAAAGAAGGATTTCTCCTTTAAAGTAGAATGAGAATCAATGTAGAAATAATTGTATCTATACATGTCATAATAAATTATATATTATATATTTTTCTCTTACATAAACTCATGGGGAGTCTTTCTGACATTAAAATAATATAGGGTGAAAAAAATCAGTGAACCAGACAGCTTATTTGAAAATTAAATTCCATGTCAGTATTACTTATTGAAATTAAGGAATTAAGGAAACCCCGCCACGTTCAAGCATAGGCCTCTGTCATGAGGTTTTATACTATAGTACATCGCTCATCCATTAAATACGCCACTTTTGGTTTTTTTGACTGTAAGCCTCAGAAATCACTTTAGCTATTTTAACAAAAAATTATTTGAAGGATGAGGGGTTTTGTAGAGAATCAAAGAGGTAATTGATTTATTGAGCCTAGAAAATTTTAGGAATCAAGGCAGATCCGTTTCCAGATAGTAGGAGCTGATCTTCACGTGCCATCACTAATATAATTCAGCCTACGAGCAAAATCTCAAGCGGAGCTGGTCCAGTTGGCTTAATGTGGGTTAAGTGTTCACTCCTTGGAGGGTGGAGGGCAGGGAGCCTTGAATAAGGTTATTTCTCAAAGGCGAATATTACTACAGGGAACAGAAGAAAAGGGTAGTGGGCACCATGAGAAGGAAGGCATCAGATGAATAGCGTCACTTAGATACGCCAAGGCAGAATACAAACGTAATTCTATTAAGTTAGCCATTTATAGTACAGTGCTCTAATTTGCAGCAAGGGAGAATATTACCATTGCTAAAAAGTTTCCATGCTTATTTTTCATTTGCAAAACAAATATACAAAGTGATGCATGGACATGTCAGTGTGAGGCAATACAGTGGTGCATTCAACAGTCAATAAAATATAAAAGCTAGTGCTTTACATTTTTAAAAGCCCAAATTCAAGTTTCTGGGATAGGTGTGATGCCAGAGAATCGCGTTCTTCCCTGTTTAACTTCAGTCCATTATACTTCTCTGGTGTTAGCACACTTGCAGCAGCTCTCCATCATTATGTCAGGGTAGGACTTCATAATATTTTTCACATTTTCTGCCTCATACATCAAACCATAGAATTTTATCCATAAGGTAGAGCTGTCATGCTGTAAAATTTTTAGCAATGTCCTCATTTTTATCTGACATCTAGAAATACCTAAAGTAATAAAAAATCATTTTTACCTCATATTTGCTTTGGTTTTCATTCTGTCCCTGTCAGTCTATATACCGTATAGCAAGAGAAGATTTATATAACATCATTTCAGGTGTTCTAGAATCAGACAAAGAATCCTTACCTTAGCTGGGTTTTTGATCCCACAAAATTTTATACAAAAGCATAACACCTATACTTAAAATACTACTCTGTTCTTAAAACTTTACTTTTTTGCCTTGAATAGTTTCTCTCCATTAGCAACAAGTGGGTGCATGCGTGTGTGGACATATACAAGGTGTCCATAAAATTCATGTACAAATTTAAATTATATAAAATTGTATACCCTGCATAAAATGTATATCATTTATATAAAAAATTATCCCACAACCACAAATGAAGTTTTGAGCAATTTAATAGACATAGTAAGAGATTCCATTTATGTTGCTCAGTATTCTTAGTATTATCTCATGTTGGTTTTTAATAGTTATCAGGATATTTATAAAATATGACTTTACTCAACGTCTAGGCTTAAATTCAATTCCGGGAATGCAAACGAAACACTCAAATAGATATTATTTTCAAACGACTTCTTTTCCAAAATGTTTTAGTTAAAAATGTTGTTCCAGTCCTTAACATGTTTATCTCCAAAGAATTAGACCTTGAAATTTTAGTTAAAAAAGCAAGAGATGTTAATTGCCCATGAAATCTAAAACACTATGTAATCTTCATAAATATCACGTGTTATTTCAAAGTTTCTTTATGAACAATGAGCACATTTTATGGAGCACTTACTATTTGTCAAATACCATGTAAATGCATTAACCCAATGGCTTCTCATATTAAATTAGGTATGGTTGATATTGTTATTTAATGTTGAAGAAACTGAGGAGAGACTAACTAAGCCTAGCAAACTGGCCCAAATCCATAGGTAGGTTTGACCCTTGGACTCAGATTTGCACCTCTATTTATTTGCACCTCTCTGCTGTACTGCAGCTCACAGTGAAGTAGCTCCCTTGTAAAGAAAGCAAAGAGCACCACCTTGAAAATGTCCCAGTTTCTTTTAGTCAAGTCTACACTTGATAGCAGGGAAAAAGAAGATAATATTGATGATATTTTTCACCATTCCCCTCAATAATCTCAATTTTGACACAAAATGATAAACTCCAAAACATAACAATCAGAATAATTTAATAATGCTTAATATAAGAAATTGAGGCTTTTAGTATATGTGTGTATATATATATATATATAATTTTCTAACCTTTATATGTGAGAGCACTTATGTTCTGGAGAAAAAGGTGGAGGTGGGAGTGACCTATGGGAGTTTGGGAAGTGCTGTGTGCTCTCTTCTTGGTGTACTTTCCCATATTCATAACTGCGAGAACAGAGAGGCAAGCTTACTCTGATTTTTTTTTTTAGCATTTTCAAACTTACTGGAAATAATCAATGAGTAAGCACATAATTTGGGGAGTGCCACTGAAGACTGAGTGAAAAATCTAATTTCTGTGATACTGTAATAACCAAGCCCCCAGCCCTTGACCCCCTGCCTAAGACCAGTAGGGAACAAGCCCCCTACCCTAGAAAAAGAAACCTCTCTTAAGGTTTTTAGTTCTTGCCCTCTCAAGAGTAGAGAAATAGCCTGAAATTAAGGAAGTATGCAGAAAGGGGTTGAGGAAGGGAGAGGTTGATTCCAAATAAAGCCCTGGGTGAAGAGATCCCAAGTTGTTCTTGGAAATTTACCCAACACTTGTTTTGTACCCCTGAATTATGGGCTAATGTACCCTAAGTAAACATGTATTTCCACCCTGAATTGTGTAAACCCCTATGACATACCCCCTTTTATGATCATGAAGTAATGTACTTGTGATATATCTTGTGATGTATGAATCAATATATACCCTTACCTTGTGACCCCTGAGCAATATTGAGCTGTGCTAACCGCTATGATTGGCTTCTGTGTTGCGCTAGCTTGCTAGTCACCATGACTATGCAGAATAATGGTATAAAAGGCTTCTCCCCTGCTATTCGAGGCTTCTTGTTGGCCCACCACAAGAGCCCCCTGCAGGATGCACCTGCAGATGTATCAAAATTATCAACAAATTTCTATTAATTAATTATATCTGAAGTGGGGTCCATCATTCTCTCAGCTGCCAGGATTACAACAATACATTATAAAATGGTTGTTTTGAATGTTTTAACTAGAGGACATTAGATCTTCTGAGTGCAGTTATAGACACAAAACCAGAAGAAATAACTAACTCTCACTAAAGATTGCTAGACAACACGAATGATTATTCTGAATCCTAAAGACATAATTGGGGTGAGTAGGATTAGCAAAAACAGCAACAAATGAAGGCGACATCTGTGACTCAAAGGAGTAGGGCACTGGCCCCATGTGTTGGAAGTGGCAGGTTCAAACCCAGCCCTGGGTACACAAACAAACAAAACAACAATACATGAATATATTATCCTTTATGAAGAATGTTTTTATAGTTCTTATTTTTCATTGTTTGATTGTTTTGCATGTGAAACTAGAGAAAGAGATGAAACAAAACTATTTTGTAATACTTGTAAAATATTTCTTTTAATAAAGTTTCTAGCTACCATACTTATTTAAATGCATTAAATCAAGTGGTTTTGCTTTAAATAATTGCAATAGACAGCTAACCCACAGTCATAGTGTAAGACGAGAATTTTTTAAGCTTTGATTTAGATAAACAAAAAGTGCATTCAATCTTTATTTTTAAAAATGATAACATTGAGTTTCTGAATTTCTAAACCATTTTTACCCCAGATTTGTTTTACAATAATTTCTAAACTTAGTTTCAAATTAATATTAATATCTACTTGATATTGAGAAATATTTTCTTTATTTTTTTATTGTCATTTGTTCTTTTAAAATTTTATTAAATAATAAACACATAGATCATGTATACATTAATACATTTATGGGGCACAATGTACTGATTTCATATAGAATTAGGAACGCTTACATCACACTGGTTAATATATACCTCATGTTGTTTACTTAGTTATTGTGTTAAGACATTTATACTCTATACTAAACATGTCAAAAATTTTTTCTTTTTTTTATTGTCATTTGTTCTTTTTAAATTTATTTTTATTAAATCATAAACACATAGATCATGTATACATTAATACATTTATGGAGTACAATGTGCTGATTTCATATAGAATTAGGAACACTTACATCACACTGGTTAACATAGATCTCATCTCATTTACTTAGTTATTGTGTTAAGACATTTATACTCTATACTAAACATGTCAAAACTTTTTTCTTTAAATAAATAATTGAATTTAAAAATATTTTTATTTCCAGACCTGATTCTGTAATTTAGATAATGTACCACTAGGTGGCAGTAGTGGCTCCATTGCCAATACATAAAAAAAGGCAGTGGTTTTTATCAAGCACTCAAATAATAAAATGTTGTATTTTGCACTTTTTCATAAAGTAAGATTACTTCTTAGACTCAACATAGGACCAAAATAGATATTCTCTGGAAGCTTGACGCTTTTAGCTATACATTTTTAAAGGTTAAAAAAAGGGAAATGGTTCTTTGTTGAGATGAATTTGTAAATGAAATTTTAGATTTTTGTAATGTAAATTATTTTTTCTTTAATTATAAAAACTGCATGAAAAGGACATATTCCACTTTTATTACTGTGCTGTTGAGGAAATAGCTTAAGTAACAAAGTGATGGAGTTGATATATGAATCTAATAAAAAACTGTACTTTTTAAATGCCCTGTCAATTTTGTCCTACCCACTAATATTGACTCCGTGGTGAGAGTTAACTTATGGCCTTGTCTCTTCAGGTGTCAGGCTCTTACATAATCTTCTCCCTGGGGTTATCTAGGTATATCTTCACTTCATAAAGCCACATCATCATCCCAGCAGTTATTGGAAACATTTCTACAGAAGCCAAAACACAGGTTCATTTTCTTCATGCTGTGTTTGTCTTTACTGTCTCCTAGTTCTCTTTTACCTGTTCTTGGTCAATGATATCCAGCTCTCAAATTCATGATTATTTTGTGTTTTCTGACCCATTACTCTGATTCTTGAGCCTTATGAGCCAGAGAATCGTCATGGAGAAAGCACTGTCACATGGCAGTCTGAGTCAAATTTGTATCTGACCTGTAAGGACCATTACTTCACCTCTTTAAGCTTCAGGTTTTATAGTTATAAAGTTCTGAGATTGAACACAGCGGTAGTAGTCCTGTCTAATTTGAGCATACTCTGATTCTAGTTGTTTCTGGCTAAACACTTTAAGAAATGGATGTGGTTAGTTTACTTTGACAATAATAAAAGTTTTGTGGTATTGATTATGATCATCGTGTTCTGACATGTCTTTAGCAATGGAATTTCCCTAGTTCTCAAAGTCTCAAAAAATGTTGAAATAAATTGCAGTCTCTGCAGATTGTGCGAATATTAAATGAGGAGATTCAGGGCATTTCAAATTAGCCTAGGTCTATTTTGGGAGTGGGAGCAGAGCTTTGCCAGCACGCACTTGAGCATAGAGAACCAAAGTAAACTGGCTACCCAGATTGTTGGCAAAACAGCAGACACAGGTAAATTACCTTTCTATTCAGGTAAGAGAAAGCTGAAAATCTCTTTTTAAAAACGTACTCCCCCCTCCCAAGAAAATTCAGATTAAAAGTAGATGCTAAGTATATCTGAAAAAATAAGTTCCTGAAATTAGAATATGAAAATGTTATTATATATATGTTTGATTAGTGTAATTCATTATATGAAAGAAAATGTAGCCTGTAAGAAATAAGAACTCGGATCTATAATGAAAATTGTAATGAAGACAAAAAAATGCAAAGAAAATTAAATTAAATAACATTAAAAATAAGAAAGCTTAGAAATACAAAATATACTAATGATAAGGATCACGTCTGAAACTAATGGAAAATTAAATTGACAATTTGAGTCATAAACCTAAGAAAACTTAAAAGACTTATCAAGAATGCAGCAGAAGCAGATTTAAACTGATTTTAATTAAAAAAAAAAGGACTTGGACATGGAATAACAGAGAATGGTGTCCAATAGAATATTACAGTTCATGAAGAGATAGCTACTACCCAGAAATGGGAGCTTTTCTAAGAGTTTGACATTTACTAGCATATCTAATCCTTGTGATTACACAGTGAGACAAGTGCTAGTATTGTCCACCTCCTTGTAAAAACAAAGAAATTCAAGTACAGAGAGTATTACATGGTAACACAGGGTATCATAGCCAATTCAGACAAAATTGGAACCCAGGTAGTCTGATCTCAGAGCACATGATTTTACCTACTAAATTCATTATTATGATGAGAATGGTAAACAAGGAAAAATATTTAGAACAAATATGATTGGCATTAAAATGATAGATAAACATTCATATTTTATCACCTGCTTCTTTAGTACATCAAAATGTAAGATATAAACACGTCATTTTTTATCAAATATGATTTTTTAAAAAATAATTCATGCAGTTTAGGTGAGATTGATGTTTTCAGATAGAATGTAAAATTTCTGGAAATTTTCTAAAAAGCAATGTGACTATATGAATTAGAGCTCATAAAACTTACAGATTTGTCCTTTGGTCCAGAGATTTCCAATCTAATGGATGCCCTAAGGAAAGACTAAGCGATGCAGAATGTAAAAATATTGCATTAATTGTCATACAACTTAGAATTTGGGAAAAAACGAAATGTATTATAATGAGAAATCACCTTTTAACCTTGGCTTTCACCGTAATCCCCTGTAGAGTTTCTATCTAGAAGTATAGGTTGAAACTTTTAAAGAGGCTCACAGTTTTGTTTCGGAGTCAGTTAAATAAATTACTGTGTCTACTGCAATTATTTTATCAATTGAAATCCTATTTGGAATAATAATAATACTATACAATAAAATAGAAGACATTTTTCAATTATTTGTGATTAAAATATGTCAATTTTATAATTTAAAGAATGAACTAAATACATGGTAAACGTTGAACAAATATGCCATAAAATGTTTCTGTGGTCCAAACTTCACTAGGAAAAAATATTATACATATAGTATATGCCTCTACTCTAAGGTTCGATGAATTTCACTATTAATTTATGTAGGAGACGCCAACATCCGAGCAAGATGATCTGCAGCTGAGGCGTGGACCTCGGGCCATTCCTCCACAGGACTTCCTTCCTGCGCTAACCGAGACCAGGGCCACAGGAGCCCGATGGGTCACGACAAATTTATGCCCTAATTTTGTTAAGGGCAGTGGTTTTACTTGGCTATTATGAAATCTCCAGCTATTAAAAGACTATCATAAGGAGACTTGGCACTATAAGTTAATGAATTAATACATGAAAGAGAAAATGGCTAAATGAATAACGGAACAAATGTGATATCCTTTATAGAACATCTGAAGTGTGAGTATGTCCTTGGAATGGTTATATATGTTTTTCTTTATTTATATTCTAATATAAATTTTTTCATTCCTTTGTTTTGGAGTAACATTTTTTGGCGTATAATTTTTCCTGCTCTTTACATAAAAACACGTTAATACTCTGAAAATATATAATATTTCTTTGTTGAATTGTTAATGGCTTTCTGCTTTTATTTCTAAGGTTCCTAGACTTGAGTTTATGGTCAGAATTCAGTGTCAAATATTAGAATTGCAAATAGGGCACTCTTGCTTTGTAGTAAAAGAACAAGAGCTGCCAGTGTCTGAAAAGTTAATTAGACAAAACAGACAATTAATTACATCTTATTAACGTGTAAAAGACCTGTGACAAATTGTACTAATTGCCTGCTCTTATACATCTGAAGAGGTCAAGCTACTTTAAAAGTATGTTGTTAATGGAAGACAAATGTATCTTTATGTGCTTGATAAGAATATTATAAACTGCATTATTTATTACTCCATTGGAATACTTAATAATTTTAAGCTTTAAATTAAGCTGCTCATTAAACAATAGAGCTAGTACCAAGTCCCTAAAATAGGCCATAAAATCTTGTTGCAGTGTAAGATAAATTTGAAGGTCTAGCATTTCCTCACGATGTCTTTACACTCCTATTTTTTGAAGTGATTGAGCCTTGGAGATGTTAAACATATCTTAATTTGCCCCCTCGTAAAGGGAGAATCTTTCCATTAATAGCATTCACCCTGAAGAAATATATATTTCATTTTAAAGAACTCTCCATTGCTTAACTTAGATATATCCTTGTCTAAGGGCATATAATTCAGTTGAACTTTATTTCCAAACAAAGAGAATGGAAAGAAAACAAAAGTTAACAAACTATGGGTGTGGACTGTTTGCAGAGGACTAAGGGAAGGTTAGGGATGGGCACAGGCAAAGAAATCGTAGTGGTAAAGGCATATGTTAGGAAGATGGACAGACCCCACAGAAGCTCGAAGAGACAGGAAGAAGTAGATGGAAACCATTTAAAATGGGGAATGAATCAGAGTGCTCTCACAGCAAACGCTTAATTACATAAAAGCACTTTGAGATTCTTTCATTGAAAACCTGTCACAGGAAGGGGACACTAGCCATTCTAGAGGAAATTGTTTCTATTTCAGTCAACAAAACTGGATGTACACTTAAGGCTCACAGAGAGCCTTCACAAATAATACAGATTGTATTTCTCTAGAACCAATGCCTTCTGAAATGAACCTGGCTGTCACTGTATTTTAAATGCTTATGGTTGGTGAATTCTTCAAAGCCGTGTGCTAATGAAACCATCCTTATGAGCTTCACTCTATCAGGCGTTTGGAAACTCACACAGGCTTAGAGTTAGAGGGGGCAGGATGCAAGATGAACTCATTCCTTTCACTGTGTACTCATCCTAGGAGTTTCATGCTGCTTTAAAGGCTAGAGACATCAGGATACACCTGAGACCTTGTTCTTATAAACAGACTCAAGTATTATGATGTAAACATCTAGACATTAAAAAATCATTTTAATATCAATATAAGATCCACAGAATAATTTACTTTCTTTTGCTATCCATACTCTTTTCCTACTTGTTGTTAATAGATCAGACTCATGTCAGATGCCAAAGATTTATAAAGTGTGTGTGGTAAGATACTTTTTAAGCTAATGCATGTCAAAGTTGCGTAATATATAATGGTCGCTAAAATAATAATGATAATAATAATAATAATAGTTGAGCTGAAACCTGAATCACAGGAAGAAAGTTTAACCCAAAGAGATTGGTAGAATATGGTAAGATCTGCTAAAGGATAGACATATGACCTCTAAGATATGAAAAACAAATCCGAAAGGGAGATTATATCACATTCATGGGTCTGATAATTCTGATATTTTAGCTGAACAACTGTTGGATAAATAAGAACTATATCATTATCATAGCAAAAACTATATTAGTTGTCTAAATGTATAGAGAATAATGTTGCAAATGACTTAATTGTAATCATGTTCCTTGAGAAATTCTTGGTATATCATCTGCACCAATCACCCTGTAAAGGCAAGTTTCTAATGTAACTATCTAATCCATATGTTCAGATTTTCTAACCTTTCTTTTTGGTGAAAATTTTCCATTACTACTAATTGATTTTCAGCATATTCTTTAAATGAATAACTAAATTTCAGAGACATAGGAAGTATGCACTTTGCAGAGAAAAAGTCATATGTAATATGTTGACATTAAATTCTTACATGAACATTTGTGTTAAAAGGGACACAGTTTACAGAAGGCACAGTCACCTCCTTTCTCTGGGGATGGGGACACTGAAATGTGTGTTAGATGTAAAGTCAAGAACAAAGGTCAAGGGTGGCAATTTAAATTGTCACTACCCAGAATTGGAGTCAAGGGTTCAAGCAACAAAGGGATGAAACGAATCAAACTACTAAATGGTAGCAGAGGTAGAATGGTCATGGACAAGTCACTGGAATGCCATGTTGATCCTGGTATACTTTTATGTGAGGACTGTGCCAAAAAGAATTGAATTGCCCACTGCATTTAAGGAGGGATAGAGCAGACATAACTGATAATGCTTTGAAAAGCTTAAACATAAAAGTACTTTATATTATTAATCACACACCAGATTGTTAATACTGAGAAAATGTAGGAGAGAAATGACATTCATATGATCTTTTTGGTCTATCTTTGTGAGCAATTGGTCATCCTCTGAGCAGTCTTAGACTCCTCTGCCCCTGTTGCTTCAAATGAGCACATGTACATGTTATTTTAGCTTCTTATTGGTACTGTAAAAACATTACCACAGATTGAGTCACTTAAAATAATGCAAATTTGTATCTTATGCATTTGGAGATCAAGGTCTAAAAAGAATCTGCAGGGCTGCATTCCTCCTAGAGGCCCTAAGAGGGAATATGTTTCTTGTTTTTTCCTAGATTCTGGAAACTGCCTGTATTTGTAGGCTTGGGGCCCCTTCCTCCATCCTTAAATCAGCATCTCTAATGTCTCTCTCTCTCTCTCTCTCTGTTTGCTTCTGTCATCACATCATCTGTCTATTCTAATCCTTCTGCCTCTGCCTTAAAATGACCCTTATGAATATATTGGCCCTACCTGGATAATCCAGGATAATATCTTCTTCACAAAATAATCAGTATAAACACAGCTTCAAAATTCATTTTACCATGTAAAGTAGCACATTCTCAGGTATGGGGGATCAGGATGTGGTCCTAAGTCTGGGGGAGGGTCAATATTCACCTGTCTCCTCATGATTTCTGCTGGAACCAATAGGCAGGGAGGTTAGTGATCATGTCGCAAGGACCTTGCATTTACAAATGAGCAGGATTTGAAAATAGCTGTTTCTAGTTGTTGCCTATCTGCTTCCCCAGGGAACTGCCTCAAAGCTGTCTATGTAGAAGGAGTATGGGTGACACTTCTAAGGAACACACATGAGAGTGAGGGAAGTAGCATTAGTAGAAGGATTTAACCATGGTGCAGTTATAGCAGAGACCAGAAACAATCTCACTGAGGGCTCCAAAGCAGCAATGCATGTGGGCCTGGATGCTGTGTCCTTTCATTGATGTTGCTTTCGGGGCCTGGGAAACAGAACTCTAGTAAGGTAGCTTCCTGTGGCAGAGGAACATAGCTACGGATGTTAATTCCCAAGAATGCTGACAGCTAGGGAATGAGTGTCTGGGACCTGAAAGGGGACCCAGTGCTCATCACAGTGACCACTACACTGTTCTACCTAGGGTAGAATCCCTCAGTATTGAACAAGATATGAATACACACCTACCTCACCACTTTCTTTCATGTTCATGCATCAATTTTCTCTTTCTTATTTCTTATAAGGTAGTTGGCCCCATGCAAAAGGTTCATTATGCTAGCCAGTTTGACAGGCCAGTTCCTGAGCTTTATTGTGACTGTGCATATTCTATTTCCTTGGAACCAATTCTCTCCTTTTTCAAATTGTTATCATGAAGAATTCTTGGAAATGCCCTGGTTCTATATCTAACATGACCGTATTACTGACTTCCTATAAGGTTCCACAGCAGCTCTGGTTTCCTACTACCTACCTACTGTACAAAGCTATGCAATTCTATACGTTTCATTCATGTACTCACTTTGTTCAATTTTCTATTGATTTCCTCAACAAGTATTTACTATTCACCAAATAAGGTTCACACTGGGTAAACAAAATAAGTATGCCCATTTTCATCATAGGGATTATAACTTTTAAGAGAAGACTCAAAAATCACAATAGTGATGACAGCAAACAGTTACTAGGGCTTTCCTCAGGATGTAAGAGGCTAAAAAGAGGATTGTTTCTATCTCAAAAACACTATGGCATTGGATCATCTACAAAATATCAACTTTACTGGAAGGGCCAGGTGCAGTGGCTCCTGCCTATAATCCTAGAACTCTGGGAGGCCTTAGCAGGTGGAATACCTGAGCTCACCAGTTGGAGACCAGCCTGAGCAAGAGTCAGACTCCATTTCTAAAAATAGCCGGGCTTTATATCAGGTGCCTATAATCTCAGCTACTTGGGAGCAAGAGGCAAGAGAATAACTTGAGCCCAAGGGTTTGAGGGTTTGAGGTTGCTGTGACCTATGATGCCATGGCATTCTACCGAGGGCAACAAAGTGAGACTTTGTCTCAAAGAAAAGAAAAAGAAACAACAACAATAATAAAACCCAACCAACTTGGCTTGAAATGATCAGAGATCTGTAACTAACTGTGAGGCCGCCAACTCTGCCAATATGTAAGGGAAGACAGACATGTCCAGGAAAAGACAGGATGTGAGCATGTGTTTACATGAGGCAGACCCAGGGCACATTCAGGCAACTAAGAATTAGGCCGGCATTTTAAATACATTACTAAATGCTGACTATGAGTGAATGGGAGTGTATATAATAAGTATTGGATGCCACACAAGGGGAATTTGTAGAGATTCAAAGCTTTTCCCCCAGGCCTCACTGTGAGCTTATGATAACAAATGGCTCCGAAAAACCTAAGAAAAACTCCTGCTGGAGTATTCCTAGGAAAGAGATATATCATCTTCTAGACCCCATCTCTTCTACAAAACAAAAGTTTTAGTTGTAGGGGTAGGGAAGACAATCATGTCATTTTTAGGACAAAAGGAAAGACCCATTCCAACTAGAAGAAAAGATCAGAAAATAATCCTCTACCCACAGAAATACACTTTTGGACCAGACAATTAGAAGTATCCTATGATAGTCAGATGTGGGCAAGAACAGTGAAAAGGAACCAACCCCCCAATGCAGGGACACAGTGCTTATCTAAAATAGAGGTGAACCAGAACAGTAGATAGCCATTCCCCAGCCCTCCACCAGCAGGGTAGTGAAGTTTGAGGTATAAGTAATAGCAGTTAACAGACTGAGGAAGGTTTAAGAATTAAGAGAGATGTCTCTGGAGTCCGGTTGAAAGGAAAGACTTAAGGCTATAGATGGAACAGACATTGAGAAGAAACCTCTGCCAGGGAAGTCCCAGCTTCAAACACAAGAGAGTACTAGAGGGAATTAGAAGCCTTGGTGTCCTGTGGTGACATAGAGTGGTAGGCAGAATCCTAAGCTGTCTGCAGGAGTGTGAGGTGAGAGGGATTCTCATGTTGATTAGGAAAGAGGAAACTGCCATGTGATGCAGAAAATGGCAGGTACCTTGAAGAGCTGTAAAAGAACCCCCGTCAGCAAGAGAGTAAGGAGTTATAATCATTAAAAAAATCATATTCTTGATTTTCTAACCTCAGTGAACATGGAAGAGAACACTGAGCCTCGGATGAAATTAGCCCTGACCAACAACTTGATTCCCACTCAGTGACTCTGAGTAGAGAACTGAGCCGTGCTGTATCTGGACCTTACATCACAGAAATTATGAGATAATAAATGGATTTGTTTTGTTTTCCTATCCATTTTTATCACCTGCAGCTAACTAGATTTTAAGCAGTTCCTCTGGGAATGGAAACTTTCCTTATAGCTCCAAATGACTTTTTCAGTTATTTACATAAAATATAATTTATTATTTTAAGTTGTATAATTTAGTGGCATTTAGTGCATTCACAATATTGTGCAACTATCACCTCTCTCCAGTTCCAAAAAAATAAGAACTGTGTTATTAATGCAGTTTGCTGTAACGTGTTGCATAGCCATAGGAAACTAACACGGATTTAGGGAACGGATGTGAATCAGCTCAGAGAAATAAGGAGCACTGGAAGTGGCAAAAATCAGTGTAAGTGTAAAACTCATTTTCTATTTTAATTATTGTAGAATATAACTTTCTACAACGAAAGTAGTAACAACATATTGTGCATTGATAAAATGAAATATGTAACAACAATCTTTTTTTTTTTTTTTTTTTTTGAGACAGAGCCTCAAGCTGTCCCCCTGGGTAGAGTGCCGTGGCATTACAGCTCACAGCAACCTCCAACTCCTGGGCTCAAGCGAGTCTCTTGCCTCCGCCTCCCAAGTAGCTG
>CAUYTI010156301.1:0-10464 GCA_963575145.1 Galago senegalensis
TTTTTGAGACAGAGCCTCAAGCTGTCACCCTGGGTAGAGTGCCATGGCCTCACAGCTCACAGCAACCTCCAACTCCTGGGCTCAAGCAAGTCTCCTGCCTCCGCCTCCCAAGTAGCTGGGACCACAGGTGCCTGCCACAACACCTGGCTATGTTTATAGACCAAGTGTCACTCTGCTCAGTATGGTCTAGAACCTGTGAGCTCAGGCAATCCACCTGCCTTAGCCTCCCAGCGTGGTGGGCTGAATGTCATTCTTGAACCCAATCTGCTAATCCTTTAATGCTAAGCGCTGCTGCCTTGGAGAACATAACAAACCCTATCCATAGCCTATCATGGAATAGCTGATAGGCCAGGCAGCAAACTCTAGGACTCAATCATTAACGTTCACTCAAAAACCACTCTATGCCAATGCCGTCGGCCTATCTCTCTTTTTTAAGATCTCATGTGCTAGTAAAGAATGAGATTTTCATTTTTGTCCTAACACTGTAAGCTTTTGACAGAAGAAGATATATTGTTTCCTGGTTCCAGAACCCATTTTTTTCCTGGAGTATCTATAACAATGCTTCCAGATAAAAATGTCTCTGCAGATATATTCAGTTTCTTTTTCAGAACAACTAAAACATGATTCTTCAAGCTGTTTCCCATTTGAATTTAACTTCGAAGAAACCTTGAGCCAAATTTAGTACCCAACAACACACTGTTTCTGCCTCTAAAAGATGATCTCTGTTTTATTATAAATAAACTGTATTAGTTTCTGATTGCTATTGTAATGAATTACCACAAACTTGTTGATCTGAAACACTGCAAATTTATTATTTGACACATTTTTTATTTTTTGAGACTCACTCTGTCAACCTTGGTAGAGTGCCATGGCTTCATAGCTCACAGAAACCTCAACCTCTTGGGCTCAAGCAATGCTCCTGCCTTAGCTTCCCGAGTAGCTGGACTACAGGTACCCACCACAACCCCTGGCTACTTTTTCCATTTTTAGTAGAGACGGGATCTCGCTCTTGCTCAAGCTGGTCTCAAACTCCTGAGATTGTGCAATCTACCTGCCTTGGTCTCCCAGAGTGCTAGGATTACAGGTGTGAGCCACTCTGACCAGCTATTTTACAGTTCTTGATGTCAGAAGTCTGAAATGGGGTGGCGCCTATGGCTCAGTGAGTAGGGCACTGGCCCCATATACTGAGGATGGCGGGTTCAAGCCTGGTCCCGGTCAAATTGCAACAAGAAAATAGCTGGGCATTATGGCAGGTGCCTGTAGTCCCAGCTACTTGGGAGGCTGAGGCAAGGGAATCACTTAAGGCTGAGAGCTGGAGGTTGCTGTGAGCTGTGTGATGCCATGGCACCCTACTGAGATCAATAGAGTGAGATTCTGTCTCTACCAAAAAAAAAAAAAAGTTGGAAATGATTCCCTCTGGACTAAAACCAAGGTGTTTGGCTGATCTTTCATGAGGCTAAAGCAGAGAATCCATTTTCTTGCTCTTTTCAGCTTCTAAAGCCTGCTTGTATTCCTTGGCTCACGATCCTTTCCATATTCAAAGTCAGCAATGCTGACTGAGTCTTTCCCACATTGCATCCTTCTTTCATTGACTCTCCTGCCTCCATCTTTCACTTGTAAGCAACTTCTATGATTACATTGGGCCCAACCAGAAAATCTAGGATAATCTCTTCATCTCAAGGTCAGCTGATTAACAACCTTAATTCTATCTGCAATCTTTTCTCCTTTTCCTTGTAGCATAACATATTCAACATTTCCCAGGATTAAAATTAAGGCATCTTTAGGGATCATTATTCTGCTTACCACATGAACCATCTTATCTGGCATTAAGTTAAAAGTTGGTAGGTCTAAATCATAAATTACTGTGGCCTCTAAAATAAAGCTTGCACCACTGTATATAAACAGTGGGGGCTCAAAGAAATTATTTTCTTGAAACATTTAAAAGTAAATTTCCAATGTCATTGTTGGTGTCTAGGCAGCTGTCTGTATTCTCAGCTCTTGGTGTATTCTTGGCCAAAGAATGACCAAACACTTCAAAGTTCAAATGTGCACCCTTGTGATGAAAAAGGCCTTGGTTATGGCTTTCGGTTCTGTTTTATAATGTCTGGATTGGACCCACTCCGTGGTTCAGAGGTCACCTTGAAAATACTTAGTTTAACTCCACATATGGACCTCCCATGAGCTTCTCTGAAAGCCCATTGAGGGTGTGTGAACCACAATATAGATGTAAGCTAATGGCATGATAATTAGCTTTAAAGTTGTTCTAGGTCACCGTCCAGACTCTGTTGTACCTATGCTGCTTGGGCCATGGGCTAGAGAGTCCTTTGAAGTTGGCATGCTATGTTCTGATTGGTATTCACAAATTGGTAGGATGTTCCCTCCTCCCTAGGTGTGGGCAGTTGCTTAGGACAAGATTAAAGTTGGGCAACATAAGTTGGGAAAGATCTCACTGCCTTCCTAACATCATGACATTTCACTACGAATACTGCAGCATAAATTCTATTACATTATCCCAAAACCATTATCATACTCAAGAAATTTAACGCTGAAACATTAAAACTAATTTGCAGCTAATATTCAGATTTCCCTTATTATTCCAAACATGTCCATTATAGGTGACCAAGGATCTCTTAATACATTTGACATGTCAGTCTCTTTTAAACTAGAATAGTCCACTTGCTACTTACCCTTTTTTGGTTAAAGGCACTGAAATTTTTTAGGTGTATAGGCCAGTTGTCTTGCATAGCCTCACAATTTGGATTATCTGAGGTCTTTATGATCAAATTCAGGTTGAACACTTTGGCAGGAATAATACATTGATGACGTAGTATTCCTTCTTCCTAATACCCATTGTGGATGCTTACCCTAGGTATATCAAGGTGCCCTCATGGGGATCACATTACAGACCTAGTCATTGAGTAAGAGCATCTAATTTTATTTTTTTTATTTTTTATTTTTTTGAGACAGAGTCTCAAGCTGTCACCCTGGATAGAGTGCTGTGGCATCATAGCTCACAACAACCTCCAACTCCAGCTCAAGAGATCCTCTTGCCTCAGTTTTTCTATTTTTTAAGCAGAGATGGTACCTCACGCTTGCTCAGACTGGTCTCGAACTCCTGAGCTCAAGCAATCCATTGGCCTTGGCCTCTCAGAGTGCTAGGATTACAGGTATGAGCCACCACATCCAACCAGAGCACTTAGTTTAAGAAAAAGATTAGAAGGCTCGGCGCCTATAGCTCAACCGGCTAAGGCGCCAGCCATGTACACCTAAGGTGGCAGGTTCGAATCCCCAGCCAGGACCCACCAAGCAACAATGACGGCTGCAACCAAAAAAAAATAGCCGGGCGCTGTGGCGGGCACCTGTGGTCCCAGCTACTTGGGCGGCGGAGGCAAGAGACTCGCTTGAGCCCAGGAGTTGGAGGTTGCTGTGAGCTGTAATGCCACGGCCCTCTACCCAGGGGGACAGCTTGAGGCTCTGTCTCAAAAAAAAAAAAAAAAGATTAGAAGATCTCAAATAATCTACTGATGAATCTCTAAGATGATCACATTATATTTCCTTCTCTGAGTAAAATGAGATCCCAGGTGGGGAGAGAAATATTTATATCAGCCCTATAAATTTATTTTTCTTTTCAAAGACTTTTCCATCGACACTCTTTCAATCTACTCCTTATGATTTTAAGGCTTTGAAAAAAATAAATGTGATTCTATCCTTTCAAAAAGACTGAAGGAGACTCGGTGCCTGTGGCTCAAGTGGCTAGGGCGCCAGCCACATGCACCTAAGGTTGTGGGTTCAAATTCAGCCCAGGCCCGCCAAACAGCAATGATGGCCACAACCAAAAAATTGGCTGGGCCTTGTGGTGGGCGCCTGTGGTCCTAGATACTTGGGAGGCGGAAGCAGGAGACTCGCTTGAGCTCAGGAGTTGGAGATTGCTGTGAGTGATGCCACAGCACTCTACCCAGGGGGACAGCTTGAGGCTCCGTCTCAAAAAAAAATTAAATTAAAAAAATTAAATCAAAAAGACTGAAGGAGAGGCTCAGCGCCTGTGGCTCAAACGGCTAAGGCGCCAGCCACATACACCTGAGCTGAGGGTTCGAATCCAGCCTGGGCCCACCAAACAACAATGATGGCTGCAACCAAAAAATAGCCGGGTGTTGTGGTGGGCGCCTATAGTCCCAGCTACTTGGGAGGCAGAGCTACTTGGGAGACAGAGGCAGGAGACTCGCTTTAGCCCAGGAGTTGGAGGTTGCTGTGAGCTGTGATGCCACAGCACTCTACCCAGGGTGATAGCTTGAGGCTCTGTCTCAAAAAAAAAAAAAAAAAGACTGAAGGAGAATAATTTCCAGAATGGAGGAGTAAGAACAAGGGAAAATTCAAAGGTTTTCAAAAATCTGGAGACCTTTTATTACAGAAAAATAGCTATATCATAATAAAACAGTGAATTTTGTAGAGTCTAAACATGCTGTATTACCATCCCCCTCTAATCTGCTTCCTGTATCCTTGAAAGGCAGTAGTCTTAGAGCCACGGTATCTGTGAGAAACAGCATCCTAGCAGCTACTGGAAGGGGGAGAACAGGTATGGAACTCCTCCCAAATCCCATCCCCAAATAACTGGCCTATTTGACCTAGAACGGACACTTCCACCTGATCCCTGGAAAAGCCCCATTCACAGGACTTATCTGTATGTGATCTGACTCAGAGATCATTCAGAGAGAAAGCAGCATACATAGGATTTGTTTTGTTTTTTAGTTTATTTTTTGAGGCAGAGTCTCACTTTGCTACCCTTGGTATAGTAGAGTGCTATGGCGGCGTCAGAGCTCACTGCAACCTCAAACTCTTGGGCTCAGCCTCCCAAGTAGCTGGGACTACAGGTGCCTGCCACAACACTCAGCTATTTTTTTTACAGAGTCTCACTCTTGCTCAGGCTGGTCTCCAACTCCTGAGCTCAGGCAATTCACCTATCCCTATCTCCCAGAGTGCTAGGATTCCAAAGAGTGAGCCCCTTTAAGGGGCCAGGATGTTTATTTTTTCTATGTGGCAATTGTTTAACAACACAGGCGCCTGAGGCAACCCAGGAGCATCAAAGGTGTTAACAGTGGTAGAGACTTTATGAAATGCCTTGAATCTGTAAGTGTGCCACACTCTTCGCTAAAGGGCTCAGGCATTGTGAAACAACTTCGATGCTCCTTCAGTTTAACCTCTGCCTTACCCTCTCCTTAAGGCTTACACAGAGCTCAAGGTTAGCTAGAAAAGTTAGGGCCTTCTTTTATCTTTCTCTGTTTGCGTACAACCTAAGCACTATGCCAACTGAGAAGAGACGTGACAAATACTAGAGACTTAACATAGTCAGGGAAACTCACTAAACAAATATCTGAAGGGGCAGTGTGATTTCATTATTTTTTTTCTTTTCTTCTTCTTTTTAGATTAGTAATAATAGTTAATAGTTATAAGAGGAAAGAATAAAAAGCTGAGGAAAAAAAAAGGCAAAGGGAAGGGAGGGGGCAGGGGCCGCAAAAAGCTCCACAACAGACACAGGCCGTAAATCAGGTAAATAGCCCTAGTAACAATAACCAATCAGAAGTTCACACAGTACTAACTCCAACAAAGACCCCAACTACAGAAAGACAGGTAACCTGTCAAAACCCCAGGCCTCCCAATGACCAATAAGTAAACAGACACTGGCTTCTTCCTCAGCCATCTTCCTTAGCATTTTATTGCAACCCATAATACGCTGCGAGAAAGTGTATAAAAGTTTTCTTGCCCCTTGTTTCGGGGCCACTCTCTTTTACAACCACTTTGATGGTGGGAGTGACCCAAGCATATGCCTGAAAAAAATAAAACTCCTTGAAGTTCCAGGTGTATGTGGTTTCTTGGTGGCAAATCTAATCCTTTCAATATCAACACACCAAAACCTGGTGGGAAGAGCTCAGATTTCCATAGTAGTGACATTACATTGTTCAAAATGCCTAGTTTTAACACAAAAATTAAAAATCATGCAAAGGCCGGGCTCAGTGGCTCACACCTGTAATCTTAGCACTCTGGGAGGCCAAGGCCGGTGGATTGCCTAAGCTCATAAATTCGAGACCAGCCAGAGCCACAGCCAGAGCCAGACCATTTGTCTCTAAAAATAGTCGGATGTGGTAGTTGCCTATAGTTCCAGCTACTTGGGAGGCGGACACAAGAGAATTGCCTGAGCCCAAGAGTTTGAGGTTGCTGTGAGCTGTCAAGCCACAGCACTCTACAGAGGGCAATAAAGTAAGACTCTGTCTTAAAAAAAATTATAATAAATAAAAAGACTAAACTAGCTATTCCAAATATGTTCAAAGAACTAAAGGTAATCATGTCTAAAAAATTAAACAGAAGTAGAGGCGGCACCCGTGGCTCAGTGAGTAGGGTGCCGGCCCCATATACGGAGGGCGGCAAGTTCAAACCTGGCCCCGGCCAAACTGCAACAAAAAAAATAGCCAGGCATTGTGGCAAGTGCCTATAGTCCTAGCTACTTGGGAAGCTGCAGCAAGAGAATCACCTAAACCCAGGAGTTATAGGTTGCTGTGAACTGTGACATCCCTGCACTCTATGGAGGGCTATAAGTGAAATTCTGTCTCTATAAAAAAAATTAAAGGGAAGTATGAAAATGTCTCACCAAATACACAATATTAACAAAGTTGTAGAAATCATTAAAAATTTTAAATTGAAATTCTAGATTTAAAAAGCACAACAGAATAAAAATTTCACTAAAGACGGCTCAGTGCCTGTAGCTCAAGCAGGTAAGGCGCCAGCCACATACACCAGAGCTGGAGGGTTCTAATTCATCCTGGGCCTGCCAAACAACAATGATAACTACAACCAAAAATTAGCCGGGTGTTGTGGCAGGTGCCTGTAGTCCCAGCTACTCGGGAGGCTGAGGCAAGAGAATCACTTGAGCCCAGGAGTTGGAGGTTACTGTGAACTATAATGGCACAGCACTCTACCCAGGGTGACAGCTTGAGGCTCTGTCTCAAAAAAAAAAAAAAAACCTGCACAAAAACTTCACTAAAGAGGTGCAACACCAGATTTGAACTGGCACAGAAAAGAATCAACAAACTTGAAGACATATCAATTAAGATTATCCAATCTAGGAAACAGAAAGAGAAAAGGATAAAAACAATTGAACAGAGCCTCAAAGATTTGTGAGATACCAACGAATGTGCCAACATACACATAATGGAAGTCCTAAAAAGAAAGGATAAAGAGAATGGGGAAGAGAGGATATTTGAAAAAATAATCAACAAAAACTTCCCAATATGAAGAATTAATCCACGTATCTAAGAGCTCAAAGAACTCTGACTAGGATAAATACAGTAAGATTCACATCATAGTCAAACTGTTAAAGTCAAAGACAAAGAAATAATCTTGAAAGCAGCAAGAGAAAAATGACTACATTCCCCTGTTGGGAATCCTCAATAAAATAATAGCTGATTTCTCATCAGAAACCCTGTCACTAGAAGTCACTGTGATGACATATACAAAATGTTTAAAGTTAAAAAAAAAACTGTTAAGCAGGACTTCCACATCCAGCAAAACTCTCCTTAAATGACTAAATGGCATTTATCTGAGGAATGCAAAGTAACACATCATATTAACAGTTTAAAGAAGAGAAACCCCACAATCATATCAATTGAGGCACAAAAAGCATGTGATAAACTTCAACGTACATTTATAATTCCTAAAAAGTCCTCCAGAAACTAGGAATAGAATCTAACTTCTGCAACCTGGTACGTAATATAAGATATCCACAAAAACATATCACTGACATTAAACTTAATGGTAAAATATTGAAGGCTTTTTGTCTAAGTACAAAAGATAGGATATCTACTCTCACAACTTCTATTCTACCTTGTGTTAAAGATTCTAGACAGTGCAAAAAAGAAATGAAAACATCAGGCTGGGCACAGTGGCTCATGCCTGTAATTCTAGCACTCTGGAGGCCAAGGTGGGTGGATTGCTTGAGCTTACAAATCTGAGACCAGCCTGAGCAAGACCTGTCTCTAAAAAAACAGCCAGGCATTGTGGTGGGCACCTGTAGTCCCAGCTACTCAGGAGGCCAAGGCAAGAGGATTGCTTGAGCCCAAGAGTTTGAGGTTGCTGTGAGCTAGGACGCCACAGCACTCCACCGAGGGTGACCAAGTGAGACTCTGTCTCCAAAAAAGAAAAGAAAAAGAAAGAAAACATTAAAGATAGGCAGATGGGAAAGGGAGAAGGAAAATTGTTTTGATTCAGAAACAATATGATCATGTACAAACTAAATCTCGAAAAATCTACAAAAAAACTTCCCAGAGCTAAAAGTGAGTTCAACAAGGCCACAGAATACAAGGTCAATACATACAAATCAATAAATACTAGCAATAAACAATAGGAAAATTTAAAAAGATAGTATCTACTATGATAGCATTGTTTGTGTTCTCCCGGAATTCACATGTTGAAACCTAATCACCGCATGATAGCATTAATGGAGCCTTTAGAAATAGAACAAGCGCCCTTATATTATGGATGGCGACGGCGGCGGCCACAAGCACCGAGGCTGGCGGATTCGAACCTAGCCCGGGCCGGCTAAATTCCAATGTCAGCTGCAACAACAACAACAAAAAATACCTGGGTGTTGTGGCAGGCGCCTGTAGTCCCAGCTACTTGGGAGGCTGAGGCAAGACAATGCCGTGAGCTCAAAAGTTTGACGTTGCAGTGAGCTAAGACGTCACAGCACTCTACCGAGGTCGACAAAGTGAAACTATCTCCGCGACAAAGTGAAACTATCTCCAAAAAAAGGGCAGCGCCTGTGGCTCAAAGGAGTAAGGCTCCGGGCCCATATGCCGGAGGTGGCGAGGTTCAAACCCAGCCCGGCCAAAAACTGGAAAAAAAAATATATATGTATATATATATATATATATATATATATATGCACCCGTGAGCTACCGGACCTCTTTTTTCCACCATGTAAAGTTACAGCCGAGTCTGCTGGCACCTCGATCTTGAAAATCCCAGCCACTAGAACTGTGAGAAATAAATTCTTTTGTTTTACAAGACACACAGCTTACGGTATTTTGTTACAGCAATATGAACAAATAAATAAGTACCATTAACAAATGCTGCAAAGAAAATGAAAGACTTAGGTGTAAACTTCACAAAATATTCACAGGACAAGTACACTTAAAACTATAAAATACAATGAAAGAAATGGCATACTGTGTATGGACTGGAAGATTCAATTGAATAAAAATATTAATTCTCCCAACATTGATCTATAGGTTAATGAAATCCCTATTAAAATTAAAATCTCAGCAAACAGCAGGTGTCTAAGGCCGCGAGTCGCTTACCAAAGCCGCTGCTGCGATCCTCGAGCCGGACGGCTCGGCAGCTGCTGCCGCCGCGCTGCTGCAGCGCGTGGTACTGAAGAAAACGCGCCAAGAACCCGGCGCCAGGCACCGCCCACTGCTCTCGCGAGAGCTCCCGGAGCGGAGCGAGGACCTCGACAAGTGCGAGGACTGCGCAGCGTGCCACGCGACCACAGGCGTCAGCGTAGCCAATTTCTGCCTCCGCTACGCTGACGCACCTCCTGCCCCCTTCCGGCTACTTTGGCATCCGGAGCCTGGCCCTGGTGCCGGAGCTGTTTTCTGGCTTCCTGTCTGTAGACTGTTCCGCAGGAGAGAGAAGTTCGGCACCCGCATAGAGGAGACGGGCAGAGAGGGCTGTCCAGCTGTGTCTTTGCTGCAGAGACAATGAGCGCCCCCTAATGGGGCGTCTCCCATTCTTCATTCATTCTTTGTAGTCATCTCATGCCTCTCAAACATAGCTGGAGCCAAGCTCCTCCAACCACAAGATGGGGCTAGGAGGATGAGTGAATCACCTCTGAGGCCTGGGCCCGAGATTCAGGGGAGCCTTCCAAGGTGCCTGATTGCCCTGTCTCTGGCTCCAAGACAGAAAAGGAGCCTCATGCTGGCTCACACTGAACCAGCTCACTGAATAAGGAGCTGCACCATTTGCACAAGGGGATATCCCCTTTCCCTGATGGCCTGGGAGCCAGGCTGACAGGAGGGGCACACACAACACTAGGCCCACCCAGATGTACTGAAATTCCATCAAGGGTTTCTCAGCTCACAAGGTGGGGGGATTAGGGACCTGTGTTAACCCTAGAGTGCTGGCCCTTTAAGGTGGGCTGGCTCTAAGATTCAGACCCCACCCCACCTCCCTCAGCGCCTATGGCTCACGTGCCTAAGGCACCAGCCACGTATACCTAAGGTGGCAGGTTCAAATCCCCAGCCCGGGCCCACCAAACAACAATGATGGCTGCAACCAAAAAATAGCCAGGCGTTGTGGCGGACGCCTGTGGTCCCAGCTACTTGGGAGGCGGAGGCAGGAGACTCGCTTGAGCCCAGGAGTTGGAGGTTGCTGTCAGCTGTGATTCCACAGCGCTTTACCCAGGGGGACAGCTTG
>CAUYTI010156303.1:0-46392 GCA_963575145.1 Galago senegalensis
AACATTTTAAAGCAATAACTGAGAAAATGACATGAAGGCTGTGTTGACCAGTTTGATGGAAGTATTTCAGAATGCATGTGAAAACCCCACACTATACCCCAGAAGAGTATCAATGTACATAGTTAACACTCAATAAAAAAATAAATAAATAAAATAAATAAAAAATAAAAAAAAAAAATTATTCACTAGAGTGCCTCAGTACATATTGATATAAACACATGAGGAAAAGGGGAAATGCCTTCTTTTTATTAAAAAGTCAATTAGTAAGTATAAAAGAGGTAATAAAGTTAGAAAACCATCAATGATTGCTAAAACTAATGGCTGCAAGTTTGATAAGGCACCAGAATATTCATATATATATAGTCTGAATACATCTCTCAAGAATTTTCTAATTGATTACAAAGGGATAACAGTAATTTTTATAGTGGAAAATACTGTCAGACTTAACTAAATGATAAAAAGTTCTCATCACCAATAAAGGAACAAATTGATACCATGTGCTTTCTGATATGATGCAATGGAAAGGATAGAATACTATTTGTGTGTAATTTGTGTCAAAACCATAAAATCTTAATGTAATAATGAAGAAACATTCGACAAACCCAATTTCAGGGGCATTCTATACAATAATAGATCTAGACTCTTCAGAAGTGTTAAGACCAAGAAAGATGCAACTAAGGAACTGTTTCAGACTGAAGGCTAAAAAGACATGACAACAAAATGCAGTGTGGGATGGCAGGCTGAATCCTGGACTGGGAAAAAATAGCTATGGAGGGCATCGTTCAAACACCTGATGAAAATTGGATATGGAGTATAGATTAGATAGAAGAATGCATCAATGTAAAGTATTCTGATCACTGTACTATGATTATGTCAAAAAATGACACTGTTCTTATGAAACATGTACTAATGTATTCAGTGATAAAGGGCTATGATGTCTTTTAAGTTACTCTCAAATAACTGAGAATATGGACAAAATAACCAGAGCAAATGATAAATAATTGGTGAATCTGGGTAAAGGACTTACAGGAATTCCTTGTACTATCCTTGCATTTTTTCTTAAATTTAAAATAATAAAAATATTAATGCTCCATAAAAAAAAAGTATTCAGGGAAACATAAGTGAGTCATAGAAAAACTACTTTATAAATGGAAAACAATACATAACAAGCAGTAGTACACAGAATTTAGGATGTTTTGAAGGAAAAGGAACCTTTCTAAATTTGTTGATTTATGAATTTAAAAAATATCTGAGTTCCCACTTTGGTTAAGAAATACTGAGATAGAAAATATCCCTGTGGCTAATGTCAAACTTTAGAGTAGAAAACTCTGTCAAACTTTACATTAACATTTCCAACACAGCATCATCCTACAACTAATTTTAATTCTTGGAAATGAATACATCTGTTTCCAAAGGGAGAAACAACCACTGAAAGCAAAATTCTTGATACTTTCCACCCCTACCAATAGTTTCATCATCTTTGAAATTGGGATTCAAGTAGTGCTAAGCTGATTTAACAGATGTGAACAGAGTCAAACAAATTTCCAGCATAGGAAGTGAAAATGCACAATCAGAAGTACCACGTATGCCTTTCATCAGTGTTCGTGCCCCCAGAGAATTAAAATCATAGGCTGCATAGGACAAGACTACGCATTCACTGACATTTGGGGGACAAACAAACAATGCATTATTATACATTTCTCTTGCATTTCTATTGAAGGACCACCAAGAACTATTTGAGTTTCACTAAGAATTTTTCCTGTTTGTTTGTTTTTTTTTTAAGAGATGGCAGAAGAGATGAACCTTACAATAGAAAGGAAAACAGCCTGGTTCTACTGACATCTTTTTTATTTATCTGAGGATATTATAGCGTAATTCACACAATTTATAGACAAGTTCTACTATAGTTTATAAATATAAAGCCAGTGGAAATTCCTAAACCTCTGACTTGAAGAGCACAGGAAACATGAAGGGCTGTTTAAATATCCATTAATTATTACATTCTATAATTTGGTAAGCAATAGCATTCAATCCTTAACTGTGGATTCTCTATCTTTGCTTCGCTTAACTTAGAACCATAAAACCAGTACAAATTAGGTGATGGTAAATCCAAGCTCAAGCTTTGAGCACCACCACTCTGGGCATGACTCTGCACTCCGCCAACTGCCAGATACTCACCAAAGTGCAAGTTACTTGGCCTCTCAGAACTTCAGTTTCCTATAGAAATAAAAATTAAAAGTGGTAATAATAATAAGCATTCCTAATAAAATAATTTAGTTGGAATTAATACTGAGATGAATGTAAAATGTTGAAAAGATTAAATTAGAAAACATATGGAAGATACTCCACACAGTACTCAGCATATCGTAAGCACAGGGGTCCATACATGAACGTGCACTCTGTGAACATACCCTCCTACCCCAGACCTCAGTTCTAGCTCACAATTCCAACTTGGTAACATCACAAAGAACACTGACTCGGGATAGAAAAAAAAAAAAAAGCACAAATAAGCACATAAGATGTGGTTGGACATAAAATTAAACTATAAATTATTTGGTACCATGTCACTTTTTTGCCTAATGAAACTAACCAAATCTGAAATGACTTCCAAAGAACAAATGGAAATCCAAAGAATATACCTTTTCCAAAATGAGTTCCAAAGAAATGACAGAAGTAGCTCTTGGAAGAAAAATCACAAAGGGTACTGTAATTACCACTAAGTCGACATTATCTCTGAGTATATACTGTGCCTCCTTCTATAATCAGAAAGTAAATAAGCTTTCTTTAATTACTAAATATGTTCTCATTTATTACATTGTACCAAACCATAAATTCACCAGCAAATTATTAGACATGGATTTCCACTGCTGTCTAAAGGTCCCTATACATGCTCGATTGTTGTCTGTTAAAAGACCACATGTCAGTATAGTACAGATAGCATATTGGATACATACTCAATTGTGACAGACGGCATATTAAAATTATATAAATACAGTCCTCCCTTGGTAGCCATGGGCCATGGGGGACTAGTTCCAGGACTTCCCATAGTTACCAAAATCTGTGGATACTAAAGTCCTTGATAGAAAATGGTATAAGGCTTGGCGCCTATAGCTCAACCGGCTAAGGCGCCAGCCACGTACACTTAAGGTGGCGGGTTTGAATCCCCAGCCTGGACTCGCCAAACAACAATGACGGCTGCAACCAAAAAATAGCCGGGTGTTGTGGCGGGCACCTGTGGTCCCAGCTACTTGGGAGGTGGAGGCAAGAGACTCGCTTAAGCCCAGGAGGTGGAGGTTGCTGTGAGCTATGCCATGGCACTCTACCCAGGGGGACAGCTTGAGGCTCCGTCTCAAAAAAAAAAAAAGATTTGAAACTAAGATGAACGTTTAATTGTACTCCCCTTTGGTGAAGTTCAAGTGAGACCCCTAGACCACAATATCCCACATGTTTTTAGAAAATTTATCCTTAAAGGAAGATCTTTAATTTTCAAACCTGGACAACTTTTTTATATAATAGTTTTGAACTGCGTTCTTTTCATTAGATGGTAATTATACGTGACTGAGTGTTGAGCCACTTAAGCCTCACTTTCCTGAATATCATGCAAAATGTATTCTTACATCAAATTAGGAAGGGCCAGCTTTTGAACTATGGTAATAGTCACCTCTGGCTTTTCTTGTGATGTGGTTGAGCATGGAGCAATTAAGGCAAGCTAAAGGGAGCAGGTTGAAAGGGTCAAGAATCTGCAGCTAGATGTTCCCATTGGGCACTTGGCTTGTGGAACCCAGAGAGGATATTTGTGAGTGATGGGAGTGGTTCCCAGTGAATGGTTGGCCTCTAGGACACACATGTCCCTGTGTGCAAAGTCACATATCTTTCAGCTTAATTTACTCACACCACACCAACATCCCAACTTTCCAGAGCAGGGATGGAATGTATTGGCCAGAAGTGTGATTGACATAAAACATGATACAATATGATACCAGCTATGCAGCTGCATTCCATTATTCATCTACAGTACAAACATCCCATTTTTGCTTTTATTCAGAATAATGACTAAAAGCAGAGACAAATTCTGGGTATTATATTTTGCTCAGAAGAGCCTGTAAAGAACGGCAGTAGTCCTCCTCAGTATAGCACACAGGACAGAGCTGGTACTGTCTGGAGGCAAGGTCAGGATTCACTGGTGCTGTGAGGGCTGGGGGCCAGGCAAGGTTATCAACACAGAGACCCAGGAAAGACACTCATGTCTCTACGACACAGGGACCAGCAGCCAGACTGCCTTGTTGCTGAAGTCCCTAAAAGCTCCTGAGGCCCCCTAGGTTTTCCCTGTCTTAGAGCCTGAGACAAAGAAAAACATGCAGATGGGAGTCAGAGAACCACAGGCACGGGGGGATGGGGGTGGGGCCCAGGTGGCAGGGAGCCAGGCAGGTGCCCATGTGCTCCAGGTCAAATGGTCAACACAATGGACTTCCTACTTACTGAGGCACACTCATCTTCATTAGCTTGGCTTCTAGTTGCTTCGAATGATGTTTGTTTATATTTAGTTTTCTTACTAATGAGGGTGAGAGGAGGCTTTCCAAGGTATTAGCCAATCCAAGAACTTGATTGTGAAGAATTGAGATGCAAGGGTGTGCGATGGGAGGAGGAGTTAAGGAGACCCACCTGGACTGCCACAGGCCTGTGACACCTGCTAGAAGACTGTGTCCTTTTGATATCGTCATCTACAAAGCTTGCCTGTGGAAAATCTCTGGATGCCAACAAAGTTAGGAGCTGCCCCTCCCGGGAGATCACCTCCTCACACTATGGCTATGACTGCTGAAGCCTTCTGCCAGCATTGGCCCAGCCTCAGTGATGGGGATGGCTGAAGCCAGCCATGCTGCATTAAGGAACCCTCACAAGCCTAGATGTTCCCAAATCTGCAGGAGGGGGTGCAAAGAAGCCAAAGATTTGGTAGTGGTTCTTCTGGAGCCCTCCA
This sequence comes from Galago senegalensis, assembly GCA_963575145.1. Lineage (NCBI taxonomy): Eukaryota > Metazoa > Chordata > Mammalia > Primates > Galagidae > Galago > Galago senegalensis. The sequence goes on from CAUYTI010156303.1 coordinate 4,976, forward strand.
ATGTGGGAAGAGACTGGAGGGGTCTGATGCCAGGAAAATGCAGGGTGCACACTACCATCAGCAGGGCTTCCAGAAAGAAATCCCACATCTTCACAGCATTGAAAAAAGCTTACAAACCAATAGACAAAAATCATATAAGGAGATACTGCCCCCTCCAGGAGGTAGAGCTTTGTGCAAATAGAGATAGACTCCCATCTAGCAGACACAGCACATGTGGGGTAGACAGACACCTTTGACCTGGGAACCCAGATATGGGGCTCTGTTCATGGTCCTTCATAGCCTGGCCTCAATTATCCTTCTGGTTTCCTCTCCCACTGTGTTATTCCATGTCATTGGGCTGTTGGACAGCCTGCCACAGCTCTGCCAGGCCACCAGCTAAGCAAGCCTTGTCCCAGTCAGCACCCCCTTCCCTCCCTTCCCTTCTCCACCTGGTCAAACAATCCTGTGTTCTTTCCTTTCCTGGTAATTTTAAAGACTCTTTTCTTCTTCTTCTCCTTCTCCCCCTCTTCCTCCTCCTTCTTCTTCTTTTTTTTTTTTTTTTTTGACAGAGTGGTAGAATGCCGTGGTGTCATAGCTCACAACAACCTCAGACTCTTGAGCTCAAGCAATTCTCTTGCCTCAGCCTCCCAAGTAGCTGGGACTACAGGTGCCCACCACAGTGCCCGCTATTTTTAGAGACAGGGTCTAGCTCTAGCTCAGGCTGGTCTCAAACCTGTACTCTCAGGTAATCTACCCACCTTGGCCTCCCAGAGTGCTTACAGATGTGAGCCACCATGCCCAGCCACTCTTTTCTTCTTAACTTTTTTTTAAAAATAGAAATATACCATTTTAATACATAGAGGCTCCCAAAAATGAAAATAGTGTCTGAAAAAGGAAACTAGATTACCTACCTCCACCTACAGAACTGGGGGAAGGCTGAGGGCCAGGAGTGTGAGTTTCTCCCCTCACTTAGCCCAATGGGAAGGTATGATGAATAGAACCAGTCTAAAAATGGCTGATGTTGGCTCAGCGCCTATAGCTCAAAGGGCTAAGGCGCCAGCCACGTACACCTAAGCTGGCGGGTTCGAATCCCCAGCCCGGACCCGCCAAACAACAATAATGGCTGCAACCAAAAAATAGCCGGGCGTTGTGGCGGGAGCCTGTGGTCCCAGCTACTTGGGAGGCTGAGGCAAGAGACTCTCTTGAGCCCAGGAGTTGGAGGTTGCTGTGAGCTGTAATGCCATGGCACTCTACCCAGGGGGACAGCTTGAGGCCCTGTCTCAAAAAAAAAAAAAAAATGGCTGATGTTGCCTTAGGGGCCTGAAAAGAACAGGGGTCCTTAAAGACCCAGCCACCCCTTCTAGATGCTTAGGAAAGGCCCATTTCCAAAGCTACTAAGCAAGCACTTCTGTTTCAGGATTTTGTCATTGGCTGCATGAAGGTATTCCTTCTCCCTGAAGTGGTGCCCTTCATGGTTGGAGACTAAGACTGGGGCGGGGTGGGCAGCTCAGCAGTGCCCAGAAGCACTAGCCCAGCTCAGCTGCCCTGGGCTCAGAGCCCTTGTTTCTTTGTTTCTGTGTAGTTTGGGGGATATTTATTATATTTAATATATTATTTATACAAATACAAGGAGAAATAGAAAATATAAAATCTGAGAGGGTAGAGGAGAAATCAACAAGAGGCCAGAGCTGGAGAGGTCTGCTTGGGCCAGCTTGACCTCCTCCTGACCCCTGTGCTTCTGGCTTCTCCTCCGTGGTTTTTTCCTCTGCTATGACTCCTTTCTTCTCTTTTGGATCTTTGTTTTTTTTTTCATCCTCTGTTTTGATTCTCTTGGCTTTTTTGAAGTTGAAAGCGTTCCTGCGGCCACCCTCTCCTTCCTCATCAGAGTCAGAGAACTCTTCCTTATAGGCAATTCACTCGCCAGAGGAACAGACTGAGACGCACTTTTCCGGATTTTTGTCACTTTCCTCTGGGATGGCATCCTCAGGAATCGCCTACTTTTGGATCCCAGGAGCACGGGCCAGCATCCTCAGGTTTCTAAAGTGGCTGTTCAGTATTCTCCAAGTACATATTCGTATTCTGGTTAGTCGTATTGGAAAGACTGATGTGAAGCTCGAAATCTGGACCAAAGTATTTGAAGTAGTCATTGTATGGAAGCTCATTAGGGATCTGTGTGTCCGTCCGGGGCCATAGCTGTTTCACATGTCCAGCACTGGGCGACAATGTGAATGGTATAATCCCTCCTCCCAGCATCAGCATAGGCAGGTTGAAGCTGTTGACAGATTCCACACACTTGGCGCGTGCTTTGATGGTCAGAATGAAGCAACCTGACTGAGCCCCAGACAGGGAGTCCAACCACACTGGACCACGGCACTAGGCTGGAGCATCTCCATTACTTGGGATGTGACTGGTTTGAAAATGGCCTTATAGCACTCGTTATCAATCCTATCTTGGAACAGATAGTAGCAGCATAATTCTTGCATTTGCCAGCCCCAATATCCTGTAGGTCCACAGATCCTGGGAAGTAGTCTTGGTATTTGTGAAAGGACATGCCATGGTGATTATCACTGTCAGCACCCTCTGGTGATACCTTAGCAGTTTAGGATGGCCAAGACAGTATCATTGATGTAACACAAGTCAGATGCCTCGGACTTCTTTATGTAGTGCAGGCCCCCAGCCCAATTCACAGCAATGTCCATCTGTTGCTTATTAAGTTTCACAGCACTTGCCACAGAGCCACCAGTAGACAACCTACAGAACTCAAACGGGCCCACAAATACTGGACAGTCCTCACCAACTTTGAATCTCTGCATCTGCTTGCTATGTTCAGACTTGTTATCTGCATGGATGGAGTGCAAGAATTGAACTGTAGCCATCATTGTGGTGCTTGGTCATCTCAACATTGGCTTTGGGAGGACAGTAGATTTCCATTTTTCAGTAGAGACCATAGTTAAGCAGTAAATTGTGAGTCATGTGGATTCCATGGGGCTTCACTGGGTGGCCTTGTCCATAATAATAATCTCCAACAGCCCTGTCATAGTAGTAACAGACTTTCCTCCTGGTGCCCTATGTCTGTGTCACCTTGCTCTCCTCCCCAACATTTAACATTTTGAAAAGCATTTTTTAAAAACTTAGTTCTGATATGTAACACTCATTTGGAGAAGTATATCAAACATAAACTCACAGCTCCATAAACTAATATTATAAAGCAAATATCTAAGTACTCCACACCTGGGTCATGAAATAGCACATACTCAGTACTCCAACATTGCCTGCCCTCACGTCAGTTCCCCTGTACCCTAGATGCCTTTCTCTAACTACAAAATCTCCTCCCCCTTCATTTCAAACTTTTATGGGAATCTCTTCCTTGGTTTTTTTTTTTTCCCTCTTTGAGGAAATAGGGTCTCACTATGTTTCTCAGCTAGCTTAGAATACCTGGGTTCAAGCCATCCCTTCCCCCTCAGCCTCCATGTGAATGGTTGACCTGTAGGACATGCATATCCCAGATGGAGACCACAGGCATGTGCCACCACACCCTAATCCTAATTTTTTTTCTTGCTACATAGGAATGTAGCCCTAAGTTCTACAATTTTGTTTTGCCTTCTTTGAACAATATGTAAATGGAATTGTACACCGTATACTCCTGTGTTTTGCTATTCTGTATTACTGAGAATCATCCAGGGTTCTCTCTTAGCTATAGTTAGTCCCCTGGCAATGTTGCACAGATATACCATAAATCAGTTCTTTGTTCTACACTGATGGACATTTGGGTCGTTTCTTGTTTTGGTGTTTATGGATGCTGCTGCTGTAGACATTCTTTTGCATGTCTCCTGCACCATGCATGCATGCATCTCTGCTGGTGCAAACCTCGCAGTGCAATTTCTCCATCTTAAGGTATGCAAACTGTCAACTCTTATAAATACAGAAAACTCATGACTGTGCCAATTGACACTTTGCTGCTGTATGTAAGATGTGGCTGCTCTGATCTGCACCAGCACCAGTCTTTTAAATTTTTGTCATTCTGGAGGGATGTGAGTGGTTTTCATTGGCATATTTCTGATGATTAAGGAGATTGAGTACCTTTTTGAACATTTATTGGCCATTTGGTATTCTCTATCTCAAAGTGTTTATTCAAGTCTCTGGCTCTTTATCTGCTATATGCTCTTTCTCTCCTCATTCTGCAGATACACACAGACATATGTTTAGACAACTCTGATTACAATATGGACACAGCATTTTGTCTGTTATATGTATTGCAAATACCCCCACCACTCTGTTCTGTTAATGCTATGCTTTGATAAAGAAGTTTTTATCGTTGTATGGTCAAATTCATCAGTTTTTAATTACTATTAGTGCTTTAATGTCTTCTAGAAATCTTTGTCATGAATATATTCTTTTATAGTATCTAGTAGAATTGTTAAAAAATACAGTGAAAACTCCCTAGCTGACCACCTCCCCACACTGGCCACCTCCTTAAGTTGACCTAATTTTCATAGACTGGAAATGCACCTGTGTGTGTGTCAGTACAATAGGCCTAGTTCCTTATGTTGACCAGTTTGTTACAGTCCTTTGGGTGGTCAACTTATAGAGTCTGTACTGTATTAAGATTGAGACACAACACTAAGTTTCTAGGTTTCATAAAGCTTAAGTTTATAGATCAATGGATCTTTACATATGTATATATTCACATAACCTCCATTCAGATCAAATTTACAGCAAACTAGAGGTTTCCTAGTCAATTAAGGCAATCACTATTCTAACTTCTGTTTATCTTTTCTTTTCTTATTGGATATTTGGGTTGTTTGAGTTAGGGTCTATTATGAATATCTTTCCATGAGCATAACACAGATTCTCTTGGGTATATACCTAAGAATGGGATTGCCAGGCCATGGTATTGATTTATGTGTAGATACTGCCAAAACTTTCCAAAGTGCTTATATGGTTTACACCCCAAAAACAATGTAAGAGAGTTCCCATTGCTCCACATCCTAACACACCTGATACTGCCAGACTGAAACTTGAGCCATTCTATTGCTGGGTATGTAATGATTATCATATTGTGGCAATTTACATATCCCTAATGTGTAAATGCACTCTTTTATATGTTTCTTGGCCTTTTTATGATGATCCTGACCAAGTTTGCTTTTAGTAATGGGATTGATTTTTTTTCTTATAGATTTGTAGATGTTCTTCATATATTGCAGTTATGAGTCCATTGATGGATATATGCAAATATATGTTCCTAGTCTATAGCTTATCTTTTCATTCTCTTAATAGTAGCTTTTGATTAAAGAAGTTCTTAAATTTAATAATGTATAATTTGTCACTTTTATATATATATATATATTTTGAGACAGGGCTAGAGTGCAGTAGTATGATCGTTTGTTACTGCAACCTCAGTCCCCTGAGATTGAGCAATCCTCCTGCCTCAGCCTCATGAGCAGGCTAGGACTAAGGTGTACGCTACTGTGCCTGGCTAATTTATTTTTTTACTTTTGTAGAGATGGAATCTCATTCTTGTTCAGGCTAGTCTTGAACTTCTGGCCTCAAACAATCCTCCTGCCTTGTCCTCCCAGAGTGCTAAGGGTACAGGCATGAGCCACTATGCCAGGCTTTATCAGTTGTTTTTATTAATAGAGCTTTTTGTGTCCTATTTAAGAAATATTTGCCTATTCTGAGGTCATGAAAATATTCTCTTATGTTTTTTTCTAGAAGCCTTATTGTTTCATCTTTCACATTTTGGTCTATGACTCAGTTCAAATTATTTTCATGTATGTTATAAGGTAAAAGTTCCCCTTTCTTCCCGATATACAATATCTACTTTATCCACCATCATTTAATTAAAAGGTCATCCATTTCACCATAGGCTTGGTGGTGGTGGTATATTTGCTACAAATTAAGGGAGGTATGCATGTGGATTTATCTCTGGACCCTGTTCTGTTGGCTTTTCTTCTCCCCTTGTTTTAACACCACATTGCATTATAATGTGGCTTTATAGTAAGTGTGGAAACCTGGCAGTACAAATCCTCCAGTGCTGTTGTTCAACATGTCTTGACTATTTAGATAGTGGATCATTTCTTAGGTGTTTTAGAATAGGCTTTTAATTTCCATAATAAAATAAGCAGCTGGGATTATAATTGAGATTACATTATATAGAGATGCTCTTAAAATACAGTCTTTCAACTCATAAATACGTTATATCTCTCCATTTATGTAAATTTTCTTTAATTTCTCTTGATAGTATTTAATAGTTTTCTGCAGAGAGGTTTTGCATATCTTGTTTTATTTTTGATGTTATTATACAATAAATCATATCTTTTTTCCTATGGTATCTTATTAGGGTGTAGTTGGAATGGTCACGGAGACAAAGACAGCTTTGCCACGGGTGTAAGCTCCCATTTGTGCCATGTCTCTGCAGGAAGGGCTGTTAACCCTTATCCTAGCAGGCTTAACGACCACACAGCAAGAGTATCTGACAGTGGTTTTATCCCCAGGCTGTCAGACTCTGCTGTGCTGACCAAGGCAGCCAGGCCTCAACGGTGTTTGCAACTGACATCAGCCTTTCACCTTATTCCTGGAATAAGAAGCACATACACGTGGGTTTTTAGCCCATATAGGGAAATAATTTCAATACATATGAAACACACAGGATGATTTCATGGCTCTCACGTGCTTATCTTCCAGAAAGCTCCTCAAATCTCTCAGGCAATCTCCCCAACCCCAGTGACCACTGTTCTAATTTCTTTACTTTTTACTTTATTTTATATGGAATGCATCACAAACTTGCATGCAATCCTTGTGCGGGGGCTATATTAATTTTCTCTGTGTTATTCCATTTTAATAAATGTGCTGCCAAAGCAAGCACAACTTTGGTTAATTTTAAAATAAATTAAAGAAATACTGGTCTACTTCCCCCGGGTATTAAGCATTAACCAGTATTCAATATTTACTTATAGTTTTTTTATTTTAAGTTAAAATTTTCAGCCAATTAAGTGCAGATGGGATTCCTCCCGATGTGTGCACATCAGCTCAGTTGCTACTAACACTTATGTAGCCCAAACCCTGCCAAGGTGCAGGGTATTGCTGCACCTGGAAAGTTCTCTGACGTTCTTCAAAGTCAATACTCACCTCTGCCCCTTGGAAGCAGCCACTTCTCTGATTTTTGTTTTCCCACCCTAGATTAGTTTTGCCTGTTTTAAAATTTCATGTGGATGGGATTATACAGTATTTACTTTTTTATAAGGCTTTTTTTACTTAGCATGATATCTTTGACAGCCATCCACATTGTTGACCATATCAACAGTTCATTTTTTAAAACATTACTGAGCCATAGCCCATTTATACATGCACATGTACTATGGTTTGTTTATTCAGTATCCCACGGATGGACTCCTGAACTGCATTGCTAACAAAAATGAAAATTTCCAGGTGATGCTGGGAGCTCAGGGCCCACATTTTGAGTTCCCAGGGATTAGTATTGCCAGGCTGTAGAAAGATCAGTCTGGAGGTGTTAACAGAGGGTGCCCTTGGGAGAGCCTGGAACAGAGAGGGTCATGGAAACGGACCTGTGACATCAAAGATTTTGACAGTAGGAATGAACAGGAAAGGGTCAGATGAAAAGCAATTGTATTTTTGGATTCAGTTATCATTACAATTATTATTATGTAAAATAAAATGAATAGCTTGTAAATATTACTGTAAAAGTTTATACTTTTATTGGAAATGTGTCTTTTAATAAGATAGGTAGGTCTTTAAAAATTATTTCATCTATTTGTTTATGTATCTATGAATGAGTATTCTTTTTGCTAGGATTCAGCATCCATTTTCCTCTTTTGCTTTTCATGGCCATAGGCACTAAGAAATTTATCCTAAACTAAATAAGTAGATAGGAAGGAAACGTTTGTTATATAAATGTCATTCAACTGAGTGTGGGGGGCTCATGCTTTTAGTCCCAGCTACTCAGGAGGCTAAGATAAAAGAAGTGCTCTTGAGCCCAGGAGTTTGAGACTGCAGTGGGCTATAATTGTGCTACTGAACTCCAGCCTGGGCAACAAAGTGAGATCCTGGCTCAAAAAAAAAAGTCATTCAAGGTTGCATACAGTGGCTCATGCCTGTAATCCTAGCTCTCTGAGAGGCCAAGGCAAGTGGATTGTTTGAACTCAGGAGTTTGAGACCAGCCTGAGCAAGAGCAAGACCTTGTCTCTACTAAAAATAGAAGAACTAGCTTGGTGTTATGGCAGGTGCCTGTAGTCCCAGCTCCTCAGGAGGCTGAGGCAAGAGGATTGCTTGAACCCCAGACTGAGGTTGCTGTGCACTATGATGACCTCATGGCAGTCTACTCAGGGCAACAGAAAAAAAAATAAGTCATTCAATTAGACATCTGGCCAAAAAATATCACATAGTGATCTGTGGTCAAAATTGCTTTTGACAATTTATTAGTTGATTATTTGTTTAGTGTCTAGTGATAGTCTCAATATCTATGCCAAGACTTTGAGTTGTCTCTTCGCTTCGGCAACTTAGAAATTTTTATGTCCTTGGGGAAAATGCACCACAGTGATAGACTAGGGATTTTGGAATAGGAAGTAGGAAGAGGAAACACCAGCATAATCTTGCAAATACTGGCTCACGAGCAGGCAGCTCATGTTTAGAAAAGAGACTCATGGAATTGAGCATTCTCTTAAAACTCCATTGCTTGCTGCCCTCAGACGCATATACACTGTATATTACATGTGTGCCTGGCTTTTACAGGTATTCCTGCCTCTCTGGACCACCTTCTTGTTCTAGAAGCTCGAGAACAATATCAGCGGTCCCCAAGGGACTGCCCCGTCTCTTTTCTGCTCCCTTGCTACTCTTTCTTCATGGGGAATTTCAATCTCTTCCAAAACAGCAGAACTATAAATATGGTAATGGCTCCCAGCTTCCAGTTGAAGCTTCTCTGCTAAGCTCTAGAGCCAGTAGAATTTCTCCCTTGAATGTTCCACTGGTAACTTGAACTTGACATGTCCTGAGCAGGTCCCATCACTGCCCTTAAACATGCCCTTCTTGGGTTTCTTCCCTCAGGGAGCACGCCCCTTACCTACTCAACTCCTCCAGTTTTCTCTTTGCCATGTCATTAGTCACTGTGGTTTCACTTCCTCAATGCCTCTTGGATCCATCTTTCCCTTTCCACTGCCATGATTGCTACCTTAATTTGGGTCCTGAGCATGTCTTTCCTGGTTATAAAAGCATCACAAAATAATAAGGGCATCTGAATCAGGCTCCATAATTTTTGGTCTTCTCCCTTCCAGACTTGCCCCTGTTCCCAAACTATTCTTTCCAAAATGCAAATCTGGCTGAGTCAGTGCCTTGCTCAAGCCCTATCACTCACAGGAGAAGATCTATTCTTCATAATATGGCTGAAAGATCCTTTGTGACCTGGCCCCTGCCCGCCTGAAGCCTTTCCTCCTCTGGTTGTTGACTGGACTCTGCTTAAATGGAAATGCTTAAAGCTCCCAGCTTCTTTTGCTTTTCCATCCCATCCCTCTGCCCAGATCATCTATCTTTACCCCTTTCTCAGCCCGGCACACTCCTATATGTGCTAAAGTGTCCGCTCCATCGAAAGCTCGTTTGTTGGAGAGCACTTGGCACATGAGATTATGATTTTCACGTACTTTTCTATCTCCTCATTAGACTGTGAGCAACTCAAAGGTAGTATCTTTCCTCCCAAAATTGCAGTGCCTTAGCAAAGGGCTGGCACAGACAAAGACCGCTTTATAATATGAAGGACGTTTGTTGCTAACACAGCAAATAAAGCTACTCTGGTCTGTAGGCATTTTCCCACAAAGAGTTGCCAGAGGTCTCTGGTTTCTTAGCTTAGGCTAAGTCTTTGGTAACGTTGGCTGCAGCACTTTCTAGTTTTGTATGAAGCAGAGAATGGAAGGGGCCAGTGGCTTCCTCTGTTGCAGTCCCATCTACAAACACGAGATGGCGCCCTGCGGAGGCCTATTGAGAGTCTACACGTTTTTTTTTTCCCCCTGGGGGACCAGAAAAGTCTCTCTCTAGCAGAATGACTCCCCAATCCCCAGAGGCAATTTGTTTGTTATGTTGAACAGAGCTGTCAAATGGTCACATTTGTTCATTCATGTCGGTGTGTAAATTTAAAAACAATTTTACGTAGCATTTTATCCATATACTTTGGAGTCAGCCTTAGGATTTACTTCTGGTACTATCCAGCTATGTGTCCAAGTTCTGAGTCTCAGGTTCCTCCTCTGTGAAACCATTATTAACTTTTACTAACTTTAAATGAGATGAGATTTGCAGAATTCCCAGCATAATTCCTGGCATGTACTATGTGTTCAGTAAGTATCATTTTCCCCTTTTAAATATCCTTATATCACCTCACTTAGGACCTTTACATTCACTGCTTTCTGTTTTATTTTACAATGTCTCCTTGTGTCTATGTCATATTGCTACTTATTCTCGTCTGGGAACTCGTGGAAGGGCAGGGATGGTCTGATTTTTCTTCATTTTCAGCACCCAGCCTGATGCTAGGCACATAGCCGGGGTTCAATAAATATTCAGTGAAAGCAGGACAGGTGTGTTGCTCATGCCTATAATCCCAGCAGTCTGGGAGGCCAGGCACAGTGGCTCACCCTGTAATCCTAGCAGTCTGGGAGGCCAAGGTGGGTGGATTGCCTGAGCACAGGAGTCCAAGACCAGCCTGAGCAAAAGCAAGACCCCCATCTGTAAAAATAGTCAGGCGCTGTGGTGGGCACCTGTAGTCCCAGCTACTTGGGAGGCTAAGGTCTTAAGCTTGCTTAGAGGTTTCTGTGAGTTATTATGCCACGGCACTCTACCAGGGGTGACAAAGTGAGACTCTGTCTCAAGAAAAAAATATTCAGTGATAGGACAATGAGTGAATACACCTTATATGGATGCGCCCTCTATTCCCCACCTCCACATCCTCTTCCTGGACCAGAGAAAATTCTGAGCTATTCAGGTCAAAGTGCCTAAGTAATTTTGCTTAAAACATGATAGGAAAAATCTAGTAAAACCTGCACTGTTCTTTTTGCTATTAGCAACCTGACCTGTGAGCCAGGCAAGCTACCTGTGGTCAGTCCTATGTTCAGAAAGGTGACCTGCCTGGGACAGACTTGTCTGGCTGTGGAGAAGAGCACAGTTTCTCTGGGTAGACTCATGATCCCCTGTTGTGGGAAGGGGCTCCCAGACTGGGGCTGCCCATGGGGGCTTAGCCAGCAGGCTGGGAACCAAGGCTGAAAAGGAGGGTGGGCTGGGATTGCCCTCCTTTGGTTTGGGCTTATGTAAACCTGCCAGTCCCTCTATGACTAGGGCAAAAGGCTCAGGAAAACCTTCCCCTAAGCTTGGGACGATTAGTACATTTTCTTAGGATTGCCAGCCTGTATAGATTGTAAAGGGGACCAGCATTTCTGGTTCCTTTGGGAGGTATCCATCCTGTTTGGTAAAAGGTACCTTCCAAAGGAAACTTCCCTTATCCAGAGCACATTTCCTCTGGATAAGGGAAGACTCGAGCAGGGACCCTGCATGCAACAGTTCACCTGTGACTGGCAGTTGAGACCTGAGGAGATGCTTTGTGCACAGGCCAGGAGGTCCCACACCACTGTGCCAAGCCCTACAGCTTCCTCAGTGTGTCAAAAGTGCTGCCAAACATGATCCACATGTGAAATGGGGAGAAATCTGGCTGTTAACTTTAGGGACAGGGACTTTGCCTTCAAGCAGAATTCCCAGCTCGGCCAAGAGTTTGAGTCTCCGGTCTCCCATCTATGACTTTTTTCTTTATACTGTATTTGTGATAGTTCAAGTGATCTGAGAAATGGGAAGTGAGGATAGAAGATTCTGGAAACCCCCAGTGATGTGGGTGCAGCATGACTGCTGAGGCTGTCTGGCGTGGAAGATGGAGACAGAGATGCCAAGAATGACAAGGGAAGGGAGTTTCCTTTGGAAGGTACCTTTTACCAAACAGGATGGATACCTCCCAAGGGAACCAGAAAACAAAGGTTGTAAAGATGCCCAAATTCAACATAGCTTCTACTTTTAAAAAACATTTTTATCAGGGAAAAATTTTAACACACATAAGATAGAGTAGTATAACAAACTCTGTGCAATCCTCACCTAGCTTCACGAACTTACAACATTTTGTCCATTCTTGTTTCATATCTCAACTTTTTTTTTTTTTTTTTGCTAAAGCAGAGCTCATTTAGCTCATTTTAGGAGACTACTGAGCCCTTATATTAGATAAGATCAAAGATAGCATGTACGGGGCAGGGAGGAAATTTGGAAATGCTGTAGTCCAATTGTGTTAGGTTACAGGTAGAAACACTAGAAGCCCAAGAAGGAAATGAGCTCAGGATGCCTGAGACTGAGCCGGGGCAGGGACTGGCCTTGGAACCCCAGCACCTGCACTCATCCAGCTGTAGGCAGTGAAGAGCCAGGAAATGTCCTAGCAACAGCTGCTGCCAAGGAGAGAAAGTGTCACCAGTGCCTGAAAGATCTTGAAGTCCTCCGAGTACTGAGGAAGCTCACATTGACATTGAGCTTAGAGTTTGCAAAGTGCTTTACATTTGGCTTAGTGCTTTGATCCCCACAATGTCTATGAAAGGCAGGAGCTATCATTATAAACCCCATGGGAGATTCAGGAAGGTAAAGGGTTTTAAGCCAGTGGCAGAGCCAGGAGTAGCACCCAGGTCTCAGCTTTTCTAGTCCAAGGTCCACTTGGCTATGTCCTGCTGCAAGGTATGGTGCCCTGCAGCTGGGCCCTCTGCTTCTGGAATGCAGCAGCTCTGGGACCCTAAGCATCTCTTGCAGTTTTACCCTGAAAAAGAAAACCCATAAAGACAGTGGCTTTGTGGAGAGAGGAAATTGGTCTCCTTGGTAAGATCCAGGCATTGTGATGCCATAGCGATTTTGTTACCAGCGACTGTTATTCTGCACAGCCATTTCATGCGGGGTGCTACTGGTCAGGCCTTAATGAGGCCAGATGAGTCTATGTGCCAACATCTGGTGATTATTTATTCACTTCCAAGGCCAACTGTCATAGACAAGTTGGTGAACTGAAGTCCATGGTACCAGTCAAGGACACAGGGCACTCTGTGCACCCAATGAGTGTTGACTATAAATTTAGTCTAGAATAAAAATGGTTTGAGGATATAACCACTTTAAGATAGGAAGATATTATGTGACCTTGTAACCTACAAGGAGGAATCTGTTTGACATGTACTATGATGAGTAATAACATTGTGATGTTGACTTTCACTGTGAGAATAAAAGGTAACAAAGGGAAAGAGGGGGCAGAACAGTCCTTTGAGGAGATATACCTGCAGCTCTCCGGAAATGCTGGCTTTTCTATAAATAAAATTGAAACTGTTGATGTCTCCCCTGCTTCTCCCTTGACTGGTTTGGGGGACAGATGGATGGACTCCTTGATCTGGCAACAATCCTAGACCCAAGACAGGGAGTAGGGAGCCTAAGTGGGAACCAAGCAGGAACATCTTCCCTGGTGTGGCTTAAGACGATTGTGACAGAGCCAGGGATGAGAGCTCCATGCTGAAAGGGAGGGCCACAGGCTTGATGGGAAGTGACTCTTTTTCTCACTGTTTGGTGGGGCAGCGTCTTGAGTAGCAGAGTGGGCAAGCACCTTTCCACTTCATCTAAAGCAAGGGTCTCTAGTCCTGTCCACATTGTCCTGCATAGCACTACATTCACATGTCCTGAATATCTAACATTTCAAAGGGTCTTGGGACATGAGTATAGTCAGCAGGGAGAGCCCTGTGCCGAGGGCTTATTACGTACCAAAGTCCTTTACTATGCCCTTTAATGCTTTCTCATATTTTTGATAATCCTCAAAACACATCTTCTACTGCTATCATTCATCCCAGTTTATAGATGAAGCCACCAAGGCTCAGAGAAGCTAGGGAATGTTTCCAGTGTCACAGAGTTCAGTTCTTGCTGGTTCTTTCCCCCTCTGGCAGCCAGGTCCAGGTGTTGGCTGGAGATCCCCTCAGTGGCTCCTTCCTCTCTTGGAGGGTAGTCTGTGCTCTGCAGCAGGCTTCCTGATGAGGTCCCCTGTAGTTCTTTTCTCATTCACATGGTCCTCTCTGAGGGAGAGGTAGTACGCTCTACCTCTGACTTCTACCACCCATGCCTCTTAGTACAACCTTCTCTAGTTGCTTTAGCCCTAATGCAATAGAGTTGCATTAGTTAGGACTTATTAATTGTTTTTGTTTGTTTGTTTTTTAGTTTGCCTCACATAGATCATTATAAGAAAAATTTACTTTTGTTCCCTGAAAAGTGTTGTTCTTCAATGATTTCATTAAATGAAGCATAAATGGATTAACTTGGTGGAGAATTTACCACCAGAAATTAACTTTTAGTAATCCCCTCTTTTCTATTGCTCAGCAAGCTTGTATCAGACCAAGTCTTAATTCTTGGTCTTGAAGCTGCCATAATATGTCAAACTGACACTTCACACTATAGCAAAAACATGTAACATATACTATATTTTGAACAGGTGACATAATGTTAATTATATCAAAATCTTGGCTGACTACTCTTTTTTACCAATAATTTCAGAATATTAGGGGATACACATGTTTTGTTTACATATTTTGTTTTTTGCACATTTAACAATGTTGATTCTATTAATCCTTGAACATGATTTATTTTTTTATCTGTTTACATCCTCTGCAGTTTCTTTCTTCAGTATTTCATAATTCTCCCTGGAGAGGTCTTTTACCTCCTTTGTTAAGTATATTCCTAGGCATTTTATTTTCTTTCTTTGTATTGCAAAAGGTATTACGTCTTTAATGTAATTCTGAGCTTGACTGTTGTTGATGTATATGAAAGGTACTGATTTGTGCACGTTGATTTTGTAACCTGACACTTTGCTAAATTTATTTATCCATTCCAGGAGTCTCTTAGTTGAATCCTTGATATTTACTGGATACAAGATTATATTTTCAGCAAATAGAGATATTTTGATCTTTCTTTCCCCATTTTGAACCCTTAATTTCCTTTTTTTGCCTAATTGCTCTGGTGAGAACTTCCAGCACTACGTTGAATAAAAGTGATGAAATGGGCAATCTTGTCTGCTCAGTTCTAAGCAGGAATACTTTCTATTTTTCCCCCATTCAATATGATGTTGACTACAGGTTTGTTATATACAGCTTTTATAATTTTGAGGACTGTCTTATCTGTACTGATTTGTTCTTATCATGACAGGGTGATTAATTTTGTCAAATTATTTTCCTGTATCAATTGAAAGGATCATATGGTATTTGTTTTTGCACCTATTTATGTGGTAAATTACATTTATAGATTTGCATTCATGCTCCCTAACAGACATTTACAGAATATTCTATCCCAAAACAACTGAGTATACATTCTTCTCATCAGCGTATGGAGCATTCTATAAGATTAATCATATCCTAGGCTACAAAACATGTCTCAACAAATATTTAAAAATTAGAAATTATACCTTATATCTTCTCAGACCATAGTAGAATAAAACCAGTAATCAACTCTGACAGAAACACTCTTCCCTGGACAAAGTCATGGAAACTAAACAACTTAATGCTGAATAATAATTGGGCCAATAAAGAAAGATTGAAATCAAAAGATTTTCTTGAACAAAATGACAATGGGAACACAAGTTACCAAAATCTGTGGGATACAGCAAAAGCTGTCCTGAGAGGAAAACTCATAGCCTTATAAGCCCACATTCAAAAGACAGGTCACAAATAACAATCTAATGAATCATCTCAAGGAATTAAAAAAGGAAGAGCAAACCAATCTCAAAACCAGCAGAAGAAACAACCAAGATCAGAGCAGAAGTGTAGTGATAAAGTTTATGTTTTGTATATTTTACCACAAAAAAGTGAAATGGCTTTTCTATTCCAAAAGCTTTGCTAAAACCCAGTTCTAGCATGTCTATTTGTTACAAGTTTCCTCTACTGCCTTATTAAAGTGAAACTCATTCCAATAAACCTCAAGGAAGGCTTTAGTTAGGAACTCTTGCTCCATGACTAATGGCATTGATAATTATTTAATTTACTTTCACTCTGGTTTATATAATAGGTGTTCAAAGGTTAGACATGGAAAGTCCCAATAAAAACCTCATCTCTTCTAGTAATTTAATTGAAAAATGCAATTCCAGGCATTTATCCTCAGTTCCTTTTCTTACTTTCTTTCTTTCTTTTTTTTTTTTAATTAAATCATAGCTGTGTACATTAATGCAGTCATGGGGTACAGTGTGCTGGTTTTATATACAATTTGAAATACTTTCACCAAACTGGTTAACATAGCCTTCATGTCATTTTCTTAGTTATTGTGTTAAGACATTTATATTCTACATTTAGAAAGATTCACATGTACCCTTGTAAAATGAACCATAGATGTGGTTCACACCAATCACCCTCCCTCCATGCATACTCCCCCCTTCCCTCCCCTCCCTCTTCCCTTCTCTCATATTCTTGGGCTATAAATTAGTTTCATAGTAGGGCTGAGTACATTGGATACTTTTCTTCCATTCTTGAGATACTTTGCTAAGAAGAATATGTTCCAGCTCCATCCATGTAAACATGAAGGAGGTAAAGTCCCCATCTTTCTTTAAGGCTGCATAATATTACATGGTGTACATATACCACAATTTATTGATCCATTCATGGATTGATGGGCACTTTGGCTTCTTCCATGGCTTGGCAATTATGAATCGGGCTGCAATAAACATTCTGGTACAAATATCTTTGTGGTAGTGTGATTTTTGGTCTTCTGGATATATACCTAGTAGAGGAATTGTAGGATTAAGTGGCAGGTCTATTTTTAGTTCTCTAAGTGTTCTCCAAACATCTTTCCAAAAGGAACATATTAGTTTACATTCCCACCAGCAGTGTAGAAGTGTTCCATTTTCTCCACATCCATGCCAGTATCTCTGGTTTGGGGATTTTGTGATGTGGGCTAATCTTACTGGAGTTAGATGATATTTCAGAGTTTTGATTTGCATTTCTCTGATGATTAAGGATGATGAGCATTTTTTCATATGTTTATAGGCTGTGTGCCTATCTTCTTCAGAGAAGTTTCTCTTCAAGTACCTTGCCCACCCTGAGATGGGATCACTTGTTCTTTTCTTGCTAATATGTTTGAGTTCTCTGTGGATTCTGGTTATTAAACCTTTGTCAGAGACATAGCCGCAAATATCTTCTCCCATTCTGAGGGCTGTCTGCTCACTTTACTTATTGTGTTCTTGGCTGTGCAGAAGCTTTTTAGTTTGATCAGGTCTCAGTAGTATATTTTTGATGTTGCTTCAATTGCCTTAGGGGTCCTCCTCATAAAATTTTCACCCAGGCTGATTTCTTCAAGTGTTTTCCCTTCATTTTCTTCTGGTATTTTTATAGTCTCATGTCTTAAGTTTAAATCTTTAATCCAGTGAGAGTGTATCTTAGTTAATGGTGAAAGGTGTGGGTCCAGTGTCAGTCTTCTACAGGTCACCAGCTAGTTCGCCCAGCTCCATTTGTTAAATAGGGAATCTTTTCCCTACTCAATGTTTTTAACTGGCTTGTCAAAGATCACATAATGCTAAGTAGCTGGGTTCATCTTTTAGTTCTCTATTCTGTTCCATACATCTACCTCTGTGTATTTGTGCCAGTACCATCGTGTTTTGATCACTATTGATTTATGGTATAGTCTGAGGTCTGGTAGCATGATTCCTCCTGTTTTGTTTTTATTTCTGAGTAATGTCTTGGCTATTTGAGGTTTTTCCTGATTCCATATAAAAGAAAGTATTATTTTTTTCAAGATCTTTAAAGTATGACAGTGGGGCTTTAATAGGGATTTCATTAAATTTATATATTGCTTTGGGTAGTATGGACATTTTAACAATGTTGATTCTTTCCAGCCATGAGCATGGTATGTTTTTCCATTTGTTAACATTTTCAGCTATTTCTTTTCTTAGAGTTTCATAGTTCTCTTTATAGAGATCTTTCATGTCCTTCATTAGGTAAACTCCCAAATATTTCATCTTCTTTGGCACTACTGTGAACGGAATAGAGTCCTTGACTTTTTTTTGGCGTGGCTGCTGTTGGTATATACAAAGGCTATAGATTTATGAGTGTTGATTTTGTAACCTGAGATGCTGCTGTATTCTTTGATCACTTCTAAGAGTTTAGTAGTAGAATCCCTGGTATCTTCCAGATTTACAATCATATTATTTGCAAAGAGTGAAAGTTTGGTCTCTTCTGACCCTATATGGATACCCTCGATCGCTTTTTCTTCCCTGATTGTGATGGCTATAACTTCCATTACAATGTTAAAGAGCAATGGAGATGATGGGCAACTTTGCCACGTTCCTGATCTGAGTGGAAGTGATTTCAACTTAACTCCATTCAATACAATATTGGCTGTGGGTTTGCTGTAGATGGCCTCTATCAGTTTAAGAAATGTCCCTTCTATGCCAATTTTCTTAAGTGTTCTGATCATGAAGGGATGCTGGATATTATTGAAACCTTTTTCTGCATCAATTGAGATAATCATATGGTCTTTGTTTTTTAACTTGTTTATGTGATGAATTATATTTATAGATTTATGTATGTAAACCATCTTTGAGATCCTGGGATAAAACCCAGTTGGTCATGGTGTATAATTTGTTTGATGTGTTGCTGGATTCTGTTGGTTAGGATTTTGATGAATATTTTTGCATCAATATTCATTAGTGATATTGGTCTATAATTTTCTTTTCTTTTTGGGTCTTTTCCTGGTTTGGGAATCAAGGTGATGTTTGCTTCATAGAATGTGTTGGGTAGTATTCTGTCTTTTTCTATATTTTGGAAAAGGTTGTGTAGTATAGGTACTAATTCCTCTTTAAAGGTTTGGTAGAATTCTGACGTGAAGCCATCTGGTCCTGGGCTTTTCTTTTTGGGGAGATTTTGTATAGTTGATGCTATTTCAGAACTTGATATAGACCTGTTCAACATTTCCACTTCATTCTGACTAAGTCTTGGGAGATGACATGCTTTCAAGTATTGGTCAATTTCCTTCAGATTGTCATATTTCTGGGAATAAAGTTTCTTGTAATGTTCATTAAGGATTTTTTGACTTTCTTTTTTTTTTTTTTGGCTGGGGCGGGGTTTGAACCCGCCACCTCTGGCATATGGGGCCAGTGCCCTACCCTTTTGAGCCACAGGTGCTGCCCAGGATTTCTTGACTTTCTAAAGGATCTGTTGTTATTTCATCTTTACTGTTTCTGATTGACAAATTTAGAGATTTTACTCTTTTTTTCTTGGTTAGGTTGGCCAAAGGCTTATCAATTTTGTTGACTTTTTCAAAAAACCAACTTTTAGATGTATTGATCTGTTCTATATTCCTTTTGTTTTCAATCTCATTTAATTCTGCTGTAATTTTGGTTATTTCTTTTCTTCTGCTGGATTTGGGATTGGAATATTCTTCCTTTTCCAGCTGCTTGAGATATCCCATTAAGTTGTTAACTTCCTGGCTCAGCACCTGTGGCTCTAGTGGCTAAGGCGCCAGCCACATACACCTAAGGTGGAGGGTTCGAATCCAGTCCAGGCCTGCCAAACAATGATGATGGTTTCAACCAAAAAAAAAAAAAAATAGCTGGGCATTGTGGCAGGCGCCTGTCATCCCAGCTACTTGGGAGGCAGAGGCAGATGACTCACTTGAGCCTAGGAGTTGGAGGTTGCTGTGAGCTGTGAGGCCACCGCACTCTACCCAGGGGGATAGCTTGAGGCTCGGTCTGAAAAAAAAAAGTTGTTAACTTTCTCTCTTTCTGTTCTCTTGAAGAAGACTTGCAATGCTATAAATTTCCCTCTTAGGACTACCTTTACAGTATCCCACAGGTTCTGATAACTCATGTCTTCATTATAATTTTGTTTGAAAAATTTGGTAATTTCCTTCTTGATCTCGTCTTTGACCCATCTATCATTCAGCATAATATTATTTAGCTTCCATGTTTTTGTTTGAGTCTGCAGATTCCTGTTGTTACTGAGTTCAACTTTTATTCCATGATGGTCCAAGAAGATGCATGGAATAATTTCTATTCTTTTAAATTTGCTGAGGTTAGATTTGTGACCTAATATGTAATCAATTTTGGAGTATGTTCTGTGTACTGATAAGAAAAATGTGTATTCAGTTTTGTTAGGATGAAATGTTCTGTACATGTCTGTTAAATCCAGAATTTGAATAGTTAAATTTAAATCTAAGATTTTTTTTTTCTTGAGACAGAGCCTCAAGCTGTCCCCCTGGGTAGAGTGCTATGGCATCACAGCTCACAGCAACCTCCAACTCCTGGGCTCAAGCTAGTCTCCTGCCTCTGCCTTCCAAGTAGCTGAGACCACAGGTGCCCGCCACAACGCCTGGCTATTTTTTGGTTGCAGCTGTCATTGTTGTTTGGCGGGCCCAGTCTGGATTTGAACCTGCCACCTTAGGTGTATATGGCTGGCGCCTTAGCCACTTGAGCCACAGGCACCGAACCTAAATCTAAGATTTCTTTGCTAGGCTTCTTATTGGAGAATCTATCCAACACTGCCAAAGGAGTGTTAAAATCTCCAACTATGGAGCTGGGAGAGATCAAGTTGCTCATGCCAGTTAGAGTATCTTTTATAAATTGAGGTGCATTCTGGTTGGGGGCATAGATATTAATAATTGAGATCTCATCATATTCAGTATTGCCCTTAAGAAATATAAAGTGGCCATCTTTATCTTTGCTTACTTTTGTTAAAACCTATTGTATCTGTGAATAAAATTTCAATACCTGCTTTTTTCTGCTTTCCATTTGCCTGGAATATAGATGACTATCCCTTCACTCTGAGTCTATATTTATCTTTTAAGGTAAGATGAGATATGAGATTCTTATATACAGCAAATGTCTGGTCTGAGTTTCTGTATCCAATCAGCCAATCTGTACCTATTTAGAGGACAGTTTAAGCCATTCACCTGGTAAAATTTTAGGTATCGAGTTGTTTGAAAGTCCAGTGGACATTTTTAATCCTTTTGCCACTGTGGAAGTTGGAATTTGATCAATAGTTTCTGAGTTAGTTTACTTTTGTGGTGGAGGATTGAACTGGTCATTTTGGAGGATAGATCTAAGAATATCCTGGAGAGCTGGTTTAGTTATGGCAAATTTCTTCAACATGTGAATGTCATTAAAGTATTTAATTTCTTCATCATAAATGAAACTCAATTTAGCTGGATACAGGATCCTGGGTTGAAAGTTATTTTGTTTTAGGAGATTAAATGTCAATGACCACCCTCTTCTGGCTTGAAAGTTTTGGCAGAGAGATCTGCAGTTATGGTAATGTTCTTCCCCTTGTAGGTTATGGTTTTCTTATGTCTAGCTGCTTTCAGGATTTTCTCTTTCATATGAACTTTAGTGAAGTAAATTATGATTGCCTGGAAGAGGTTTTATGTGGGTTGAGTCGTGCTGGGGTTTTGAAACTGCTATCTGAGTATCAGAATCTCTTGACATGTCTGGAAAGTTCTCTTTCAAAATTTCATGAAGAAGAGCCTCTGTGTTTTATGAAGCACCTTTGTCACCTTCAGGGATTCCTATAATGTGCATATTAGGGCTCTGCGCCTGTGGCTCAAGAGGCTAAGGTGCCAGCCACATACATCTGAGCTTGTGGGTTTGAATCCAGCCCTGGCCTACCAAACAACAATGATGGCTGCAACCAAACAATAGCCAGACATTATGGGGGGCACTTGTAATCATAGCTACTTGGGAGGTGGAGGCAGGAGAATTGCTTGAGCCCAGGAGTTGGAGGTTGCTGTGAGCTGTGATGCCACGGCACTCTACCCAGGGGGATAGAGGCTCTGTCTCAAGAAAAAAAAAAAAAAAGGTCAATATTAGTTTTCTTCAAATTTTCCCAGAGCTCTCTGAGAGAATGATCCATTTTTGCTGTCCATTTCTCTTCCTCTTTGAGCGCTTGGGCACATTCAGAACCTTTGTCTTCAATGTCAGGGATCCTTTCTTCTGCATGCTCCATTCTGTTACCGAGAGATTCTACTCTATTTTTCAGATCTTTGAGGGCTCCAAGCTCTTGCCTCAATGTGTCAAAATCTTTGGTGATTTTGTCTTTGAATTCATTGAATTCTTGAGAGAACTTTTGAAATGTTCCTTGAATTTCTAGTTCCAACTTTGCCTCTATTCTATTAATCTTATTTGCAATCCAATTCTGAGTTCGATTTCTGACATCTCAGCCATCTGTTTATCAATGGGATCTTCATTTGTGTCTGCTGTGTTCTTCCTTGGGGGGGTTGATCTACTTTGGTTATTCATGTTACTGGAGTTTTTCCACTGATTCCACCCCATGCTTATTTTACACCGTTTGGCTAGATGAGCAGATAAGGAGTAGTTGGTTTGGGGGCTCCAGGGGTAGTGATTAATGAGCCCTTTGCACAAAAGCTGGGACTGGTGACTGTACCTTTTTCTCTAGAGCTTTGCCAAGGATCTTTACAGTGCTATGGCTTGAGAAACTGGGGGCCTGCTTGGTGTGGTGGGGCTAAGTGGCTCTCTCTTGTTTTCAGCCTGTCTCTGTCCTACCCTATGAATCAGTTACTCTGGGTTGAAGTCTCAGCTGTGGAGAAATACCAGCAATTAAGTTACCTCAACCCCCACAGGCAACAATTGGAAAAGGAAAATAAAACCTTGCCACAACCACACACACAGGGTACCACTTTGGATAGTCTTTGGGTGATTGGCCCAGTTTGAGAAGTCCAAATCAATTGTCCCAGTCTGCACTGGTCTCAGTCAGGAGAGTTCAAAAGATCTCTGGCAACTAGAAAGCAGAGGTCTTCTGGCAGCTCAAGTATGACTCGTTCCAGTGCTTCATGAGGTCAGAAGGACCCACCCAGCAAATAAATTAGTCTTGGAAGGTTGATGCCTCCTTCCCCACCTTCCACCTTTGTCACACCTAGTCACTGGTAACCCCACAGGGCTGTGACTCAGCTCCCTCCAATGAGCAGATGCTCCAGGGGTTTATAACTTCCTGAGTCACAGGGATATCTATGTGTCCTGAGCCAGGCTGCTGTTCTTTACCACTATCCAGCAGGGGTAGGTGAGGTCTGAAAACCTTGGGTGGTTAATGGAAGGTGGGGCAGTTCACTCAGTTCCAGTGCCAAATGGTGGGGCAGTTCACTCAGTCCCGTGCCAAATGATGTTGCTGGCAGAACAGGACAGAACAACTTGCAGAATTTGTTTCTGTTTTGGCACTATTCTCCTACAGATCAGACACTGCTTGAGTTGACAGAAACAGGGACTGAGCCCCGGGGAGCAGCAAGTAGTTAGAGCTCACACTTAGCTGTCAGGTCCAGCCTCTGCTTGCCCGCCTTTGTCTTAGCTATGATCCTCTGAGGGCTGAATGTGTCTTAGGCTCAGTAAAGCAGTCCTCTGGCTCAGCCACACCCTGGGAGTCTGCCGTCTTGGGGCACACATATTCTGGTTCTTGTGCTCCACTCAGGCTGCTACCACCTCCAGCCTTCCCTTTATTCATGGGGCCTGTGCTTCCATCTCAGATCCATTCTTCTTTTAGTTGCCACCAGAGAAGATGCCTGGCTTTCTCTGATTTCCCAGAGAGACAGGGCATGCCTTTCTGGCATAGCCCCAGGGGTGTGAGCCTTATTGTTCCTGCTGCTGCAGCTCCTGCTCTGCACCTTGGAGCATCCCCGCTCCTGTATGGTTCCCTCTCAGCTAACCATCCTCTCCTTACTCCCATGCCACAGAATCAGCACAGAACAGCAATAGCTTCTGCCCTGTCCACACCTCTTGAGAAAATGCCCAAGAATCTAGACTCCATGGGGGACAGGCTTTCAGACCTTGTGGTGAGAGTGGAGGTGAGTTCTGGGAGTTCAGAATTGCAGGTAGAGAATATATACAATTTTATACAGTTTTATGCCTGGCAGGAGCGTACCATGGCACCCTAGTAGGGGTAGGAGATCCAGTTTTTAGAGGGTCTCTCCTGTGGGATAGAATGGGAGGACGTTTGAACTCTGCTCACCTGTTTGTATGGAATATTCTGCAAGCCCTTCTTGTGGGGGAGGGGACTCCCGTCCACTTAGCAATGGATTTTGTACCTTTTGTTTGTATTGTTGGGGTTGCAGCTTGCCTCAGCAGGGTTGATGTGTGTTCTTCAACCTTCTCTCTTGGCTCAGCTCCTGGCCATGGGCTTACTTGCTAAACTTCTGTCTTTTAATGCTCCTTCTGGACGGGTGCCTCTGTGGAAAGCTGGCTGCAGTCTGCCAACTTGCCTCCCCAGCTCTAAGAATTTTTATGAAATGGTGAATAGCCCCTTGGGACCACTGCTGAGATTAAGAGATAAAGCATCACCAGTGACTGGGAGCCCCTCTCACATCTGCCCCTGCCATTATCCTCTAATAAAGGGAACTACTATTTGGCCTTCTGTTGCTGTGAATTGGTTTTGCTTGCTTTTACTTTTAAATAAATGACAATATACAGTGTTTTGTTTCTGGCTTTCTTCACTGCAAACAATGCTTGAGAGGCCTCCAAGTGGACGTGCACAATAGTTATTGCTCTGTCTTGCTGCACTGTGCTCTATCGTGCAGGTGCACTGCGATTAGTCCATTGCACTCTGTCTTGCTGCACTGTGCTCCATTGTACAGGTGCACTGGGATTTGTTGTTCATCACACTCTGTCTTGTGATGCTGTGTTCCACTGTGATTCTCCATTGCGTGGTGTCTTGCTGTGTACCATCATACAGGTGAATGGTGATTTGTCCATCGTGCTCTATTTTGCAGCGATTCATCCATCATGCTCTGTCTTGCTGCACTGTGCTCCATCGTAAAGGTGTGCTGTGATTAGTCCATGGTGCTCTGTCTTGCTGTGCTGTGCTCCATTGTGCAGGTGCCCTGCAATTAGTTCATCAGACTTGCGCTGTGCTCCATCATACAGGTGCACCAGGATTAGTGCATTGCATTCTGTCTTGCCATACTGTGCTCTATCCTACAGATACACCACAATTTGTTGTTCATTGCACTCTATCTTGTGATGCCGTGTTCCACTGCGATTTCTCCATTGTGTGGTGTCTTGTTGTGCTCCATCGTACAGGTGCAGTGATTTGTCCATCGTGCTCTATCTTCAGTGATTCATCCATGGCGCTCTCTCTTGCCGTAGCTGTACTCCATCATACAGGTGCGCTGTGATTCCTCTATGGTGCTCTGTCTTGCCTCACTGTGCTCCATCGTACAGGTGCACTGCGATTCATCCATGGCGCTCTGTCTTGCCATCTTGTGCTCCACCATACAGAAGCACTGGGATTTATTTCTCTTTTCTCCAGGGTGTGTGGTTTGTCTCTAGCTTGGGCTATGATGATTAATGCTGTCATAAATATTTTTACAAACAAATATTCAGGATTTTTATTTAATAGTGGTGTTGTTACTGGTTTCTAGCTTAATTTCTCTGTGGTTAGTAAATGTATAGATATGATGATAACCTTCTCAAATTTGCTGAGACTTGCTTTGGGCACAACATATGACTTATTTTTGTGAACATTTTGTGTGCTCTTGAAAGGACTACTACCTTCTTGTTATTCATTGCATTGTTCTATTATTCATTTTATTTTAAGAGAGAGTCTCACTTTGCTGTTCTGGCTAGAGTGACATCTTCATAGCCCACTGCAACCTCCAACTCCTGGGCTCACCTGATCCTCCTGCCTCAGCCTCCTGACTAGCTGGGTCTACAGGCATGTACCACCATACCTGAATAATTTTTCTATTTTTTTGTAGAAATGGGGGTCTTGCTCTTGCTCAGGCTTGTCTCAAGCTCCTGATGTCAAGTGATCCTCCTGCCTTGTGCTACCAGAATGCCAGGATCACAGGTATGAGCCAATGCACCTGGCCCTGCTCTCTGTATTTTTGTTGGTTCAAGTTTATTAATCATATTGTTCAAATCCTTTATGTCTATACCGATTTTTTGTCTTCTTTTTCTTTTAACAAGAAAGAGAACTATGTTAAAATCTCCACTAGGACATAGATTTGACTATTTCTCCTTTTCTCTGGCTGTTTTCTTTTTATTGAGGCTATTTTTTGCTGCACACAAACTTAAATTTGTTATATTATCTTGTTAAGTGATTCTTTATATTATAAAATATCTCTAGTAACAAATATTGCATTAAACAATGTAGTATCTTTAACAAAGTGTCTGTAAAGTGTGTGTGCAATTTAAAATATGGATATCCTGTATGTTATAAGTAGGTATATGTTATAACTACATGCTATCATTATGTTGTTATTAAGTATTTGTTATATCAGCTTTTTCTACTCTTTTCAGTATTTCTTACTCTTCATATCTAAGGTACATGCTCTCTATAGTCATGATTTAATTGTGTTTTGCTTTTTAAGATATCTGACAGCTTTTCAATGAATCACCAATCTTTGAAAATTTTCATCTTCCCTACTCTGCTAACCTGCTTATTCTGCATCCTGGTCTTATTCCTATATGGCTGCATCTCCTTTAGATTTGGATGTCACCTCTTCCTAGACTCAGCAAGGGACTAGCAACATGGTAAAGCCTGCCTATCCCCTTCTGCCTCTTGTGTTATGTTGCCATGTATTTAATGTCACACATATTTTAATTTTCTGAGCACACTGTTGCTTTTGTTTTAAATAGTCAGATTTACTTATATTTGCCCATATAGTCACCTTTCCTATTTTCCTCATTTCTTTTTATCTTTTTGTGCTTCCATCTTGGATCCTTTCCTTTAATAATTCTTTTAGTGTTTGTCTTCAAGCAATAAGTTTTTATGTATCTAAACTAATTTTATTTTACCTCATTTTATTTCATCTTTAATTGACAAAAATTGTATATATTTATGGGGTACAATGTGATGTTGCAATACATTGTGAAGTGATGATGTCAAGCTAATTAACAAATCCATCACCTCATATACTTATTTTTGTGATGAAAAACATTTAAAATCTACTCTCTTAGTAATTTTGAAATACACAGTGCATTGTTATTTATTATTGTCAACATTCTATGTAATAGATGTCTACAACTTGTCTTTGACCAACCTCTGCCCTTCCCTCATTCCCTGTCCTCCTCATCCTGTCCTACCCAACACTGAGTATTGAGTTCTACTTGGCTGCTTAAAAGGTGTCATTCCATTGTTTGGCTTCCATCATTTCTGCAAAGAAGGCTACCATTGTCTTCTTATTGCTTATTTGAAGATAAAGTATCTTTTAAAGATTATCCCCTTTGTCTTTAGTTTTCAATATTTGTCTATGACTTGCTGTGATGAAGAGTCTGACTTTCTATTTTTATGTTTGGTGCTAACAGCTTTCAAGCCTCTCCTATCTTTTTTCCTCCTTTGCCCTATATCTGGACTTTATTTCATGATTTAATCAACCCCCAAAGACTTCACCCAATACTGTCACTTTGGGGGGTTAGATTTCAACATATGAGTTTTGTAGGGGGACACAAACATTTACAACATGGCACCAAACAAGTGGTCACCATAATTTAGTCAAGTTGACATGTAGAATTAGTCATCAAATGCTCCATTCTTTCTCTCTTCTATTCTTGAGACTCAAATTATATGTTGTTAAATATTTTCTACCTGGCCCTATATGCATCTAATTTTCTGTATTTTTATTAATTTTTTTCCTCTGCTTCCATCTGAATATTTTTATACCTCTATTTTCAGGTTTACTTGTTCTCTGTTTTGATAGATGTATTAAACTCACAACTGAAATTTTAGTTTATATTATATACAGTATTTTTCAATTTTAGGACTTTTAATTGATTATTTTTAAGTAGATAGCAGCTTCTGCTGATTTTCTCCATCATTTTCTTTATTTTTTTGCCTATTAATCATAGTTATTTTAAAGTGTATGTCCAGAAATGCTAATATCTCTTTCCTCTGTATTCTGTTTTCACTCTATTTTTCTCTAGATTTTTAGGATTTGATCATATGCCTGTGTTGCCTGGTAACTCTTTATTGCTGTTGAAAATTGCACATGAGAAATTGTAGAGCTTCTGGGTCGCAATATGTTCTTTCAGAAAAGGGTTAGTTTTCTTCTTATGGCAGATGCTCAGCATGCACTAAACTCAGCATGCACTCACCTGCTCCAGCCTCCTGAGTAGCTGGGACTACAGGCCCTGCCACAATGCCTGGATAGTTTTTTTATTTTTAGTAGAGTCAGGGTCTCCCTCTTGCTTAGGCTGGTCTCAAACTCCTGAGCTCAAGCAATTCTCCTGTCTCCACTTCCCAGAGTGCTGGGATTACAGATGTGAGCCACTGAGCCTGGCTTGCATATAGGTTTTCATCAGATTCCTAAAGGATCCTTGTGACAAACCCCACCCACCCTCCCGCTGAGTCCAATGATCTAATATGAGGAACTGAGATAGCCCAAGAGGGAAAGTCATGTTTGCCCACCTAGCTCTGCCTACATATGACCTTTCTCTGTGTGCATCCGGAAAGAGAGGGCTCTCCAGTGTCCCTTCCTTCCTCACACCAGTTCTGTTGGATGAGGGCCCCATCCTTATGGCCTTCTTTAACCTGAATCACCTCCTTAAAGAACACCCGTCTCCAAATACAGTCACATTCTGAAATCCTGGGGGTGAGGGCTTCAACTTATGGATTTGGGTGGGGGGACACAATTCAGCCTGTAACAGAAAGGCTACCCAGGATTGTGGTTAGTGACAAAACTGAGGCTGAAGATGAGACAACCCCCTGCTGCCTCCCCGAACCCCAGAATGAGCCTCTCATTAAAAGGATGTGTTTTTTCATATCTTCAGCTTCTGTACCTATGTAGTGTGTGTTCAATGAACATCTCATGGAGTGCCACAACCCAGGACTTCTAAGTTCAATGCACGTATATAATTTTCTCTTCCCTTGATATAAAAACTGAGCACACAGTGAGTAGATCACTGTGATCATATGGTGGGTTGGTGGCAGAGAAAGGATGAGAATTCAGGTCTCCTGTCCCCAAACCCAGTGTGCTCTGACCCACCCCCTGGCTGGGCCTCCTCTGTGCCTTACTAAAATCAGAGAAAAGGGAGCGAGTTTGTGACTCAGGGAGTCAGCACCAACTCATTTCCTCTTACAGGATATTTGTGTTTAAATCTCTGTGTCAGGCCGAAGAGGAGAAATCGAAGCCATGTGTGTGCAGTGGGCTCCTGGCGGCCCGAAGGGCCAGGCAGGTCATGGGCCTGAAGCTGAGAGACAGGGCTGCCCTGGGGAGGCCTGGTTTACATGGTCTCTCAACTTTCCTGTGACCCCACCCAACTTCATTTTTCAATGCTGGTGTGTGTTCTGTGTGTGCGCGCACGCGTGCATGCGTGCACACGCACAGAAAACTTGAAAGAATTTGACTGAGTCTCTACAAATAGTGTTTTTATCTCAAATCCCAAATGTAAGGAAGGCCAAAGTAGCTCACATCTTCATAGCTGAGTTATAATTTAAAATAAGAATGAAAGTGAAATGTTCTTAAAACGTTAAGGAAAAAGCATTTCTGTTTTCAGGATGGAGTTGAAGATGATATGGTCACAGAGCAGATGACTTTCCCTGGGAAGGAGCAGATCTCTCAGCAAAAGCTTCTGGAGCCTTCTGGGGTAGGGCTTCCAGTGGCTGCCGGGGGCTGTGGTTTGCTCATGTGGAGGGGTAAAGCTGTGCTGGGGTTCCCTCCCTGCTGACTGTTTCACACACTGCAGCATTTCGTCTTCACCTGCCCTGTCTTGAGTATCATGGTCCCACCTTCCAGGAGAGGAAAGTAGTATGTGGAGACGCTCAACTTCTAGTGACAAAGCCGGAAACACCACCTACTCCTCAGCCTGCAGGATAGGCTTTGCACTCCTCCGTGCATGGAGAGTTGCATGATCTTGGCCAAGGCCTTTAACATCTCCCTGCCTCAGTTTCCTTGTCTGTACAGGGGACTGTGGGATACCAGAATATGTCACCACAGCATCTGAGGGCTTGCTGTGTTGAAGGCAACTAAGCAGAAATAGGGAAGCTCCCTGCCCTCTATTTGCCCAAAAGAGAGACATAGATTTACAAACACAAAAGGTATTCCATTCCCATCCAAGCAGATCAACAAAAGGTAACCACTGAAGACACCTTTATATCCTTATCATCTGGACTCTTTCTTTGCTAACTATTAATTTGCCTTCCCAAAAGGCACGTCTTAGAGACTCAGAGGGCTTAGTTTTCTCACTTACTTAAAAATTTGCTGTTCCTTGTAAGATGAAATTCACAGCTGCCTCTTTGAGAATAGCTCATTTCCTGATGTCCCCGTGCATGTATGAAATATGCCATTTCTAAATTTCTGTTGATTTTTCTCTTGTTTGTCCTTCGTTACAAGAATCTTTTCCAACTAAGAACTTATGAGGATTGAAATTTTTTTCTTCCCTTACAGAACCATTATACTACTACTTGAGTACGTTGTCCTGGGGGGTAAACAAAGCTCTGACACTTTGTTAACTCAGTAAATATGGTGCCTGGCTCCGGGTGGGTGCTGAGCTCAGTGTAGCTGCTATGACCCTTCCTATCATCCTTTAAATTTGTGCTTTTTAAAAATTTCAGGTTAATGTGAGGGCACTAACAACCAAGTCACAATATTTAACTTTGTTAGGTATTCTCTCTGGTAGTTATGTCTCACACCCCCACACTGTGTCCATTAGAGGGAGCACCTCCCTTCCCTCATTCCCCCTCCCCAACTTGAATTGAAATAAGTTTTTCTCTTATGTGGGTGTGAATTAGATTATCTACTAGCTTTTAAATGTGGGAGGCGAGGCCCTTTGGTTATCAGCAACGAACACCAACTCTGGCCAATGTTAGGAGAAAGGCTCTAAGACTGCTGTAGCCCCCAGCATCGTGGAAAGGCTGAGGGGCCAGGCTCAGGAAGGAGGGGACCAGGCCTGTGGGATTTGGGGGAGAGAAGCACTTCAAAGCCCTCAAAGAGAAGCACATTTGGCTCCAGCTGTTTTCCGCGTTGTATCCCTCTGCTCAAGACTGAAGACCGGGAGAAGGAGAAAGTGGCTGTGTGAGTTTCTTATCACTGATGTAACAACCAACCACACCAGTGACTTAAACAAGGCAAATACTTTCTCCTGAAGTTCTGAAGGGTGGAGGTCTGAAATCAGCTTCCCAGAGCTGTAATCAAGGTGTTCACAGGGCTGCTTCCACCTGGAGTCTCCAGGAGAGAATCTGCTCTTTACTTTTTCCAGCTTTTAGAAGCTGCCCACAGTCCTTGGCTCTTTGCTCCATTCTCTATCTCCAAAGTTAGCAGTGTGCCAGCTTCTCTCCTCCCTGACTTCGGCTGCCATCCTCTTACCTTCTGTCTCAGACTCTGATTCCCCAGCCTTTGTGTTACAAGCCTTATGATTACACTGGGCCTTTGTATGCAATCCAGAAAAATCTCCCCATCTCAAGACCCTTGCTATAATCACATCTTCAAAGTCCACTTTGCCAGGTATTTTAATATATTTGCAGGTTCCTGGGACTAGGACATAGAAGTTTTGGGGAGCCATTATTCTGCTGACTGGTGTGGCCAACCTAGCCATTTAGTTCACATGCCTATCCCTGGCAGCAGCCTACTCTGGACCAGTGGGGTGGCTTATTCACACACTGTTTGCTGAGCCCCGTGCCTAGACTTTCTGATTCAGCAGGTTTAGGAGGGGCCAGAGAATTTGCATTTCTATGGATTCCAAGATGCCTTCCATACTGCTAGTCTTGGAATCACATTTTGAGACCCACCGGGTGAAGAGTTGGTAGAATTTCTTGACTGGGTTTCCACATAGCCTGCATATTTACAGGAAGAGAAATGTCCTAAAATATTCTTGGGATGCAGGAGTCTGGAGAGAGGAAATGACTGCAAGTGGAGGGGCACCAATGTGTAGGCTGTTAGGGCCTTTTGCTCTGTGTGGGACACACAGGGATGGTCGGTGAGGGAGGTCAGCTCCAAATGCTCGAGGAGGGCAGAGAGAGGTCACTGAGACCCAGGAGCGGGGAGCTAAGTCCTGGTGGAGTGCTCGGTGGTCTGGCCACCAATGCTCCTGTAGGAATTCAGACTGAGCAGGTACTGTGTGGGACAACTATATCTGGACCTTGGAGCCAGGGTACAAGCAAAGGAAAGAATCTGCTTTTAATTTTCAGAAATAAGGAGGCTGGATCAAATGACCGGTGGGCTCAGCTGACCAGCCCAGCCTGTAGGCCTGTAGCTCAGTCCCAAAGCTAATGATGTCATAGCCCTGGGCTGCATCCAAGATGTGTAGTTACATTGATGGGATTAATCAGCTCATGTTAACATGTTGATGATCATGAAATAAAGACGACCATTTCAAGAGGATACTTGGGGCTGAGGGACTAAAGTGAAATCATTTCGACTTCTATAGAGGTCACGGTTGAATTATCACAAAACTTCCCTTATTTGAAGCAGATGCTTATTAAGATTAATTTAGTGTGAAAAGTGAAGCAGACTGAGTATAAAAGACATTTTCTCCTCAATCACGTAACAAGACACCTCCTCATTGTCTTCTACTCACTGAAGATGATTGTACATTTCCTTGGGGACATTTTAGCACTGTGAGCCAAGCCCCTGTGCAATCCCTCTTTTGGGAGATGTTCAATGAAATCTCAGTGTTCACACAAAGACAAAGTGGGCAGGGACAAAAGGGAGCACAGCTGGGGAGGAGAAACTGGGGCTGAAGACAGAGCCGTCTTTCTGCTGAAACCACATCTTCAGCAATTCCAGAGATGTCCCTTGCCCACGACAGGTCTGGGGAATGACTCTGCCTTATCCTAAGGAAGGTGCCTACTTGTGTGGCAGGCAGGCTGTGGCAGTGGTCCAAAAGGACTGACAACATGGCTGGGTGGGGCCACATTTGTTGGGCTCACAAAGGATCCAATTCCTTTGGATCTCAGCAGCATTGCCGTGTTCCCCATGCTTCTCTTCATTGGAGCAAGTAAATTCTATTCCGCTTGTTTCTTACAAAATGCTTTGTTTTAAACTTTTCCCTTTGCTCCTGAGACCTCCCCTCCTTTGCTGTGTGGATCCCCTGACCGTTCCTGGGGCTCCAGCTGAAGTGCAGGTTTCCGCTCCCTGGAAACACTGTCTCGTTGGAGTCAGTTCATTTGCCCATGTGACTACTTTTGTCACTGCAAGACTGGAGACAACTGAGGCAGCAGGACCTCCCTTATAAAATACAAGGCTCTCCCAGGCTGGTGCTGAGAGGAAAAAGTCCTGGTGGGATGGGTGGCTGGCCACGTGGTCCCTGCCTGAGCTCTATTTTCTCGGAATTCTTGCTTTCTCAGTCCCCCCTCCTCCAGGGCACATTGGGAAGAGGCTGCTTTTCCTGCTGATGTCTGACTTACTAAGGGTGGACACAGTCTTTCCTTGTTATTCTCCTACAACACAACTAAGATGGAAAGACGCTTTCTTCATGTGTTGCCACATACAAGGGAAGCACAAAGAGGAAGCACAGAGAGACCAGGAGGGTGAGCACCGTGCTTTGGTATGAAGTGATGTGTGGGTCGTCTGTGCTGTATGACAAGTCACCTCAAAATACTCATGGTTTCCATGGGTCAGGGACCCAGGAAAGCATTGGATGGGTGCCTGTGGTTGCTCTCATGTGTTGACTGGGGTTGTAGTCATACTCTGCCATCATTCTCTTCTCTCTCCACCTCTACTTTGTCAGGCTCTGCAAGGGTCACCTCTTGGAGACTTCTGGGACTTGTTGTCTCTTCTCCATCAGACCCCATCAGTCTCCCCCAGATCATTCCAACAGCTTCCTGACCCCCTCTGTCCTCACCCTCACCCACTCATTCCACTAGCTGGTACTACTACTACCCGAGAGACCTTTCTAAAATGCAAATCATCTTTCTGGATGAAAATCCTTTGGTAATTCTCTGTGAAGACAGTCCAGGTTCTGGGTGAACAACTTGTGATTCACTTCTTTTAGTATTTTTCCCCATGTTTCTCATGTTTGGGGAGGGGTTTCCCATGACACAAGTTCAAAGCCATGTTTGCCAGTAGGCAGAAAGCTGGAGGGCAGGAGCCAAGTTACATCTTGTCTCTAGCTTAGGAGTTTCCAACTCTGCACAACTCCATCTCCAGGAGGAGGTTGAAGAAATTGAATCAGAATCTGAGAGTGGGATGTGGGGGAAGAGAGGCCAGCCCTCCAGTTCTGAAGATGTCTCAAGTGACTTTACTGTGCAGCCCTGGTTGAGAGCCACCACCCTCACAGGGCACTTCTCAAAACTGACTATGGAATGAATCTCCTGGGGATCTTGGCAGAATGCAGATTCAGGAGGTCTGGGGCAGGGTTTCCAGGATTCTGCATTTCTCATGAGGATGTGGGTGACACTGATGCTGCTGATCTGCAGGTCACAACTGGTGGATATGGGTCTAGTTTCTCACAATGCCCAACATACCGGCCAGGTGCATAGCAGATGCTCAAGAAATACTTACTGTAGGCTGGGCATGGTGGCTCACGCCTGGACTCCCAGCACTCTGGGAGGCCAAGGCAGGTGGATTGCTTGAGCTCAGGAATTCAAGACCAGCCTGAGCAAGAGCGAGAACCGCCTCTAAAAACAGCCAGGTGTTATATGGCAGGCACCCATAGTCCTAGCTACCCAGGAGGCTGAGGCAAGAGGATCACCTGAGCCCAAGTGTTTGAGGTTGCTGTGAGCTATGACACCACAGGACTCCCCCCAAAGTGACAGAGTTAGACTCTGTCTCAAAAAAAAGAAAAGGAAAAAGGAAAAAGAAATACTTGCTGTAGGCATAAACGGGTGGAGGAATGACAGACACTAGTGCGTATCATTCATTTCATGTTCACGTGACACTGGAAAAGCTGTTGTTTCTGTAAAGCTATTTATAGCTGGGACCTGGAGAATGGCTGTAGCACATGACCCGTCTCCTAGAGGTGAGTGATTAGGAAAAGGAGGCACACTGTCTGGGTCTCAGTGTTAATTATAGAGGAGAGATAGTAACAGTCCTGGTGTGATAGTTGATTTTATGTGTCAACTTGACTGGGTCCCAAGGGGCCTGGATATTTAGTCCAGTATTATTTCTAGGTGTGCCTGTGATGGTGCATTTGGAAGAGATCAGCATTTGAATCAGTACATTGAGAATGAAGACCACCCCTCCCGAGTGGTCAGGCACCACTCAAACAAAAAGGTAGAAGATGAACAAATTCCCTCTTTCCTCCTGAGCTGGGACAGTCACCTCTGCCCTCAGATATTGGATCTCCTGGTTCTAGAATCTTCTGAGTCCAGGACTTATGCTTGTATTAGCAGCCCTTCTAGTTCTCAGGCCTTGATTTTGGACTGGGAGTTACACCATCCTTTGCTTCTCCAGCTTGCAGACGGCACACGGTGAGACTTCTCTGCTGCCATAAGAGCATTAGCTAATTCCCACCACAAATCTCCTCTCACATCTCTCTCTTTCTCTGTCCATATACATCCTATCAGTTCTGTTTTGGTGGAGAACCCTGACTAATACATCTTGATTCCTAGAATTGTTGAAAAGAACAAATTATATAATGCATGGAAAAGTTTGGCACAGTTTCAGGTAGTTTGTACATACTCAATGATAGGCAGATCAAAAATGCTAAGATTAAAAGGTGCTGCACCACTTCCCACCCCTCAGTGCAGCCCAAACAGAAATGCCATGCTAACAAGTGTTGGCAAGGCTGTGGGGGAATCAGAGCCTGCAGGACCCCATAGCTGCTGGGAATGCAAAATGGTGCAACCACTTGGAAAACAATCTGGAAGCTCCTTAAAAGGTTAAACGTAGCATTACCATTAGATTACTATTAGGTATATGCTGAAAGGAAATGAAAACAGATGCCACGGCAAATCTTTGTATATGTAGTATGAATGCATACAGCAGCAGCATGTAGAATAGCAAAACAGAAACAGCCGCGTGTCTGCCAGCTGAGGGATGGATAAACAAAATGTGGGATATTCACACAGTGGCACAGTGTTTGGCCATAAGGAAGTTCCTCCGGCTCAGTGCTGTGGGGCACACCTGTAATCCCAGCACTCTGGGATGCCAAAATGGGTGGATTGCTTGAGCTCAGAAATTCAAGACCAGCCTACACAAGAGTGGGACCCTGTCTCTATTAAAAATAGAAAAACTAAGGCTCGGCGCCTATAGCTCAACCGGCTAAGGTGCCAGCCACATACACCTAAGGTGGCGGGTTCGAATCCCCAGCCCGGACCCGCCAAACAACAATGTCGGCTGCAACCAAAAAATAGCCGGGCGTTGTGGCGGGTGCCTGTGGTCCCAGCTACTTGGGAGGTGGAGGCAAGAGACTGGCTTGAGCCCAGGAGTTGGAGGTTGCTGTGAGCTGTAATGCCACGGCACTCTACCCAGGGGGATAGCTTGAGGCTCTGTCTCAAAAAAAAAAAAATAGAAAAACTAGCTGCATATGGTGGCAGGCGCCTGTAGTCCTGACTACTAAGGAGGCTGAGGCAGGGGGATCACTTAAGCCCAAGAGTTTGAGGTTGCTGTGAGCTAGGATGATGCCACAACACTCTACTCAGAGTGACAGAGTGAGACTCTGTCTTAAAAAAGAAAAAAATGAAAGAAGAAATTCCTCTTACTTACTTGTAGATCCGTGTTATAAAATGGATGAACTATAAAAACATCATGCTGAGTGAAGAAAGAGCTCCATTGTGGAGGATTCCACTTGTGGGACTGCCCAGAACAGGCACATCTATAGAGATAGAAATAGGTTAGGGGTTATCTGGGGCTAAGGGTGATGGGAGATTGGGTAACACCTAAGGGGTATGGATTTCCTTTTAGGGGTGAATAAAAATGTCCTAAAATTGATGCAGTGACAGTCACACAACTTTGTGACTATACCAAAAATGCTTGGCTTGGACATTTTAGATGGGGGAAGTGTAAGGTATGTCAATATTAATAAAGCTGTTACCAAACAAATTGTATAGTTGGGATGTAACTCCTGGCTTGAGCAGTTTAACTCAGAAGCCTAGTGGGGCTATTCATTCAACCACTCAAGAACTCTTTCAGGTGGTGACAAGTTCTAAGATCCTGTGACTCTGTGTGTTCATTCCTGCCTGGGGAATGAGGAGCTTCTGAAGAACTGGAGAGACACACCTAATGTTCTAAACCTTGGAAGGGGCATGTGCAGTGGTGCCTGCACACCCTTGTTCTCAGGTCACAGACCCAGAAAGGGAGACTGACTTGTCACACAGCTAGCTCACAGGACACTAGTCTGTTCTGTCAACCTGTTGGGGACTGGCTCAAGTGGAGGGCAGCTTTGCAAACTGCCTATCACGTATATAAATCCTGGCGTTTGTGTGCCATGAGGGACTTGGTAAGAACTTTGCCTGTTGCTTGTTTTGCAGATGAAGAAATGGAGATGCAGAGACATCAGGAGATGTGACGAGTCCATGCAGCATGCCAGTGACAGAGCTGGGCTATGTCTGACAATTTCTCCTGCTTAAATATTTAAGTGGGAGGGGGTCTGGTCCTCATCTTTTCCTCCTTGTGAAATGAGTTCCATGCTGTGGACATAAAGGCCTGGGAGGAACAAGGCTGGATAAAGTCGAGTTCTAGCCAAGGCACTCCTTAATTAAAACAAAGAGGCAAGATGGTCTGGTGTGGTGGCTACCCCTGTAATCCCAGCACTCTGGGAGGCCAAGGCGGGTGGATTGCTTGAGCTCAGGAGTTTAAGACCAGTCTGAGCAAGTGCGAGACCCCGTCTCTCTTGAAAATAGAAAAAACTAGGCAGGCATGTGACAGGCTCCTGGAGCCCCAGTTACTCAGAAGGCTGAAGCAAGAGAATTGACTGAACCCAAGAATTTGAGGTTTCTGTGAGCTGTGACACACTGCACTCTACCCAGGGCAGCAGAGTAAGACTCTGTCTCAAAAACAAAACAAAACAAAACAAAACAAGACAAAATGGCAGGCTCAGTGTCTGCCTTTCATCTTCTCCTGTACAGGCTCCCCCAGGCCCTGACCCTATTTTATACCACAGCCTAAAACATATCTTGTCTTGCCAAGACACACACAGAGAAGCAGTGTCTGCTGCCCATGCTGAGGGGGAGTAGGCAGAAATCTGGGACACACGGCCACCCCCAAGGGGCAGGTGGCTGATAAAGGGGATGTGACTGAGGGTCCTGCCCCAGGGTGTGCAGCTTTTTGTCAGATACAAAGGACAGTGGGAGGCGGGACTGAAAGTGGAGGTAAGGAAGTGCCAGTTGTAGAAATGGAGAGGGGAAGAGAGAGGCTCCGAACGCAGGCTGATGGAGGTCACCCTGGTCTCTCTGGCTGCTGGTGAAGCAGAGCTTGGATCGGTCGGCTGCTGAAAGAAGGGCCGCAGGGGACTTCTGCAGGAATTACCAACAAGAAACTGTTCTGGGCTGATACAGCCTTATCCATCTCACGGCTTGGGGACAGCATATGGGCTGGATTTTAGTCCTCCGGGTGGACCTACTGTGCAGTGCACAGCCTGTTCCACCACACAGGGGAGGACTTGGCCAAGAGGCTTTGATTTAGGCAGACGCTTTTCTCATCATTTAACTCCAGGCTTCTCACTGCTCCCCCAGGCAAGACAGCCCCAATTCGCCCTGACCCTGTTGGTGTGTCAAGGATCATAGCTGGGGTTGCAAACACTGCCTGACTTTCATTTTTTAATCAGGATAAACTTCACTTAATGTGAAATTAACTATTTTAAAGTGTGGCATTCATTTCATTCACAGTGTTGTGTGACACCACCTCTATCTAGGTTTTACACTGTTTGTTCCCTCAGAGGACAGCTGCACCCTTAGGGGCACTCCCCCTTCCCTTTGCTCTAGATCCTGGAAACCACTAACTGGTTTGGTTCTTCTATGGATTTGCCCATTCTGCACATTTATATAAATGGAATCAAGTCAGATGTGACCTTCTTCTTACACTCAGTGTAATGTGCTCGGGTCACCCACACTGCAGCATGCGCCTGTGTCTCACCCCTTTCTACGGCCGAGTAACATCCCAGCGCCCGTGTAGACCACATCTTGCTTATTCACTCATCTGTGGGTGAGCACTTGGGCTGTTTTGTCTTTTGGCTCTTGTGAGCAGTGCTGCTGTAAACACTCACTTATAAGTATCTGGACATGTCTTACCAGCTCTTTTGGGTGTAGAACTGGGAGTGCAATTGCTGAGTCACATAGGAATTCAGCACTTACGTTTTTGAGGAACCACCATGCTGTGCTCCCCAGCAGCTGCCCATTCTCCCTTCCTGTCAACAATGTATGAGGGTTTCAGCTTCTCTACATCCTTGCCAACATTTGTTATTTTTTGGTTATTTCTCTCCTTCCTTCCTCCCGTCTTTCTTTCTTTCTTTCTTTCTTTCTTTCTTTCTTTCTTTCTTTCTTTCTTTCTTTCTTTCTTTCTTTCTTTCTTTCCTTCCTTCCTTCCTTCCTTCCTTCCTTCCTTCCTTCCTTCCCTCCCTCCCTCCCTCCTTCCTTCTTTCCTTCCGTCCTCCCTTCCTCCCTTCCTCCCTTCCTTCCTTCCTCTCTCCTTTCTTCTTTCTTTTCTCTCTCTCTCTCCTCTCTCTCTCTCCTCTTTCTTTCTCTCCTTTCTTTTCTTTCTTTTCTTCTTATTTTTGTGACAGACTGCTGCAGAATCCAACAAGACACGGTTTCAAAATAAAGAGTTCAGAGCGCAGGGTGGCTGGGCCAAAAGCAGCAGCTCTGGAAGCGCAGGCTTTTCTGGACGGGGGCAACATTGCTGGAATTCTGCAGAGCAGGGAGGAGGCTGCCGTGCTGTGTTCCAGCGCCAGAACCCCTCCGGGCAGGTGCCGGCCCACAGCAGCTGTGCTCATGCGTGATGAACACAGCCCTGGGGCCTGGTTTTGCTCAGCTGAAAACGCATCTCATCCCCTAGAGTGGAGAACAGAATACGATCAGGAACCAGCGTGCACCCTTGAATAATAGAGCGGAGAGAGAGAGGTAGAGGACGGAAGGAGGCAAAGAGAAGGGCGGGGAAAGGAGAGATGCAGGGGACGATGCAGAGAGCATAGAGAGGAAAGAAGAGAAGGGTCAGGAGCAGCCTCCAATTGGATCTGGAAAGAAAAGCTGTCACCACAAATGTAGCAAAATAGATGTATTTTCTTACAAATCCAAAAACCTATCACAAACAGAGAGGTAGGGGTATGTGTGTGTGAGTGTGGGTGTGAGAGAGAGAGAGAACTTTCCTAATCTCTTTCAGAGTAAGAGGTTATTCATTTCCCTGATCTCTGCTTGAACAAGTGAGAGTTCTAGAACCTTACGAGAGTTCCTCTATTGCCCTGAGAGGAGCATTTTTCTGAATTACAGACGAATTAGAGCCTAGGCTGGCAAACCAGGAAAAGGATAGAGGAGCTCTGGAAGGAAATCTAAGCTAAACTTGTATTTCCATTTCTTCCCC
Source organism: Galago senegalensis (assembly GCA_963575145.1). NCBI lineage: Eukaryota > Metazoa > Chordata > Mammalia > Primates > Galagidae > Galago > Galago senegalensis. The sequence goes on from CAUYTI010156303.1 coordinate 45,350, forward strand.
ATCTAGGAAAAGTGGAATGGAATCACAGCTTTAAAAAAAAAAAAAGTGGAAAGAGATGAACCTCTCAAGTCATTAACCAGAACCTTCTGGTAACCAGCACTTTGGCCCATCTACTGAACAATGGTTCATCCTTGTTCTTAGTAAAGACAAGTTGCATAACATTTTTTTGTTTGTTGAAATAGTGTCTTCTAAAGTCATGAAATAAAACAGAAATTCTGTTCATAAGATTTTTGTACAAAAGCCAACATTTGTTGAGGCTTACTGTGTTACATCCATTAATTACCTCATTAAATCTCCACATTATAACCCTTGTAGATAACTCTTTTGATTATAACCATTTTATAGGGAGGACAAGTGATTTGTGAAAATGGGGATAGGGAGGAAAAGATAACTTGCCCAGGATTACAGCTAAGAACCGGAGGAGCTGAGATTTGAACCCTGGCAATTCAATGACGGGATTGAGTGGGTTAACAAAATCTGGTGCATTTTACTATCGAAAGCAACACGCCGCCTGCCCGCCCTTCCTCCCTCCCTCCTTTCCTTTCTTCCTCTTTCTTCTCTTCTCTTCCCTTTTTTTCCTCTCTCTCTCTCCCTCTTTTTCTTTACTTTCTACCGAAATATTAAGAAAATGCAAATGTTTTCGATTACATGGGTCTTTTTTTGCCATTTAAATTTTGTACCTTTATTTACCATCTGATTTCTCAAAATAAGTATCTGTTACTTCAATAACTGTTTTTTAATTGTTGGAGAATTCACTGAGGGTAGAAGAAACCAGGTTACACTGATTGCACTTGTTAGGTAAAGTCCCTCTCAGAACTGTGTGAGGTGTGTCACACACCAAGACCCCACCCCCTCCCTCCTTCCCTCTCTCTGCCACCCCCTCCCTCCTTCCCTCTCTCTGCTGTTCCTTTCCCCACCCCCTCCCTCCTTCCCTCTCTCTGCTCCTCCTTTCCCCACCCCCTCCCTCCTTCCCTCTCTCTGCTCTTCCTTCCCCCACCCCCTCCCTCCTTCCCTCTCTCTGCTGTTCCTTTCCCCACTCCTCC